>JASAMX010026408.1:0-12787 GCA_030248175.1 Microlaimidae sp. YZB2_3
GACACGGAATACTTTTTGCAGATATGCAGCGGTTTTCGGACGAAAAAATACCAAACGCTTAATCTGGGTGTCTTAATTTCTATTTTATATTATTTAACAAAAGTCCTATACCACTGGTATCTAAAATTATTGCAAAAAAACAAGATTGAGCACAAAACCAACATACGCTTTTCAGATACATGTAATAGGTTTCTTTGTTTTTAAACGACCAGACAGTAAAAAAGTTTTTCCAACGAACCTCATTAGTTTTTTAAACTACTATATTATGCGGATAAAAAGTTAAATCCATTTTTTTCAATCAGTTGTTTTGTGAGTTTGTTCGTCAATGAATTAATTTATGGTTTTATTTCAACCATAAAATCTTGTTTTCGTTTAGTTCATTTATTGTATTCTCAAAATTAGCAATAATTATGGCAAAAATGAAATAAATATTACAGCCCGTAAAAACACAAATAATTATATAATTTAGTTTTTTGTGAATAATTTATAATTATAAATACAATGTATAGATATTTTGAAAAATTGAAAAAAAATAGTTTGCACAAAACTACTAAAAATTAAATTTCACTCCCTTCCCCGCTGTAAAACTACACAAATTCAAATTCAATTTAAATTTTACATAATTATAGCAAAACTTACCGCATTTATTGTTTTTCATATGTTTTTGCACCATTGATTTCAAATGATCCACTACGGCTGCCGTTATTCATTTGCTCCAGCGACCGCTTCGTTCGTTAAAGTAAAAGTTGCTGATGAATGCGATCGAAGACACGCTACATATTTGGTTGCTATAGTTTTAGTATAAGATTTAAATTGTAAATCATCTGTTTCTGCATTTAAATCGCTAATTTTTTCCGGAGTTTCGTAAGTTTTGCGACTTTCAACTTGAGAAAATGATTTTTCCGTAAATGAAATGTCTACTGTGGAGCTTTCAAAGGAACTAGTGAAAAAGTCACTATTATCAGTAAAATCCGAGCTGCAATCAGAGATTTTTGTTTTTTTTTCAGATAATTCGGCATGATGCTTTTTAACATGTAAAATCCAGACTTTTTTTGTACAATACTTTTTAAAGCAATGTGAACACTGATACACGCCTTTATAGCTACCGTCAATTTCGTGTACGCGGAAATGAGCGCCTAATTTGGCTGGATTTTTAAAATCGAATCGCTTACAAATGAAACATTCGAACATGATATCAAAAAAATATCGTTTTATCTTTCAGAATTCTTTAGTAATGTTAAAATACGTACGGCGTTATGATTCGGCATTTTTTTCAAGTTAAATAATAAATTGCTGTTTTTTAAAAAAATAATTAATTGTTTTTTCTTAAAATTTGGCAAGAAGCCAAAAAACCCTAAACAATGAAATAAATTTTTATTTGAATAATATTTTAATTACTGGTTATTCAAAATCAATGATTTGTTTTCTTTTTTTAAGTTTTTTAAAGAATAATTTATTGATATTAATGAAATATTATCTGTTACTAAATATAGGAAATATTTTAATGAAAAAAAACAATGAAGTGGGTTTAGAAAGTACCTGGTGAATGAGTTGCATTAATATAAATATTTCGATCAAGACACCAACTTCAAATTTCTTGAGCTAAAACACAAAGATCCGAAGATTTTGTACCTACCTGGTGATTTGAATAAGAAATAGCAGTACTACTATCACAAAATATTTGAACCTGTTTGTCTTTATAATTTCTTACATGCGCCTTAAGACCCAGAAAAAAGGCCTGTAATTCCAAAAAATTTATATAGTAATGTAATTCTTGCAAAGACCAAAACCTTGAAATCAAATTTCCATTGCATATTGCTCCCCAACCCAAAGAAGAATCTGTTATAAGTGTCACATCAGCCGGATGAGGTATAATATTACGGCTGTTCCAGGACCATGCCATTGTAAGCCAAAATTCAAATTCCTTTTTAGCGGAATCACTTAACACAATTCGTTTATCATAAGAATTAAATTCAGATAATCCAGATAATAATAAGCTTTGTAAGAAGCGACTGAATGAAGAAGCTGGGAAAAAACCTCTTGCAGTGGCTTTTAACTGGCCTAATAGGCCTGCCAAATCTCGTAAAGACACTTGATTTTCTCTTTGCATGGAACGAATATTTTTATTTTTGTTCTCAATTTTGGAGTAAAATATTGACAGAGTCATAGTGTTAGAATCAAGCAAAAATCCTAAAAACTCTAACGATTGAGTCGGCTAATCACTGATTTTTTAATATTTATCCAAAAACCTAGGCTTTCAAGCACAAAACAAAAAAATTTCAAATTTAACTGCGCTTGTTCCTTTGAACTATTTATAATAAGCATATCATTAAGAAATATTGTGAGACGAATTCCATTACTGCGAAGAATAGACATAACTGGCCAAAGAAGTTTTGTAAAAACCCATGGGGCTGGACTTAGTCCAAAAAAAAGAGACGAAAATTGATAAAAAACTCTTTCCATTGAATTTTTGGATACTTATAGCAATTCGGACTCATAGGTATGGTGAGATAAGCGTCTTTAAGATCAAGTTTTATCATCCAATCTTCTGAATATAACATACCAGGAAGTAAGTGCAAACCCTCCATTTTAAAATGCTCATAATGTAAAAACACATTAAGATTTTTTAGCTTAATAATTGGTCTAATACCACCATTTTTTTGTTTCAGAGAAAAATTTGGCTGATAAAAATCCCGTGGAATCAGCTTGGGCCAAGCGCAGTGTTTTTCTATTTATTAAAGTTTTTATTTCATCCAATATCAAAAGACTTCTGCTTTGGAAAATCTTATAGGGTTAGGTTTATTAATTTGAGTTGGAAATTGACTCTCAAAAACTATCGTATATCGTACGTACCACAGTTTCAAGAATCCAAGGATCCTTGGTAATTAACTTCCAATTTGCTATAAAATAATTTAACCGTCCTTTGAACTGAACAAATTCATACCTATTATCTTTATTGGGCCGGTAATTGGAGTTGTTCCATCCACCCTGGCGAGATTCATAATCTCCTTTGCGATTCGTCGTTACTCTGACACAATGAGCCAGATGCGTCGTAAAATACTTGTAACTGTGACTCCTTTTATATCTTAATACACATATAATATAAACAAACTAAGTCAGAGTCACGTTGATTTTATAGTAATTGTGACTCTTTCTGTCAGAGTAACGACGGATTAGAAAAGTATCCACTTCCACGTGAATTAGTCTTGTAGTTGCGGTAAGGAAAGCGCGAGAAACTGGGGCCTTGATTATGATAAGGCTTTTGACGACTGTAGGAATTATACCATTCCGTTGGCCGTTTTACTTGTTTCAAATGGGAAATTGTCCCTGGTCCAAAAGAACTGGACACTAAAGAGTTCATTTATTTTTGAATAGTGCTTAATTTATCACTGTGAGACAAAAATTCTTTTACAAATGTTTCACCAAACATAAGAGGTGCAACCTCTTCCCCGTTCCAGAGAGTCATAAGAAACAATTCTGAAACCGGTTGTTTTTCTAACGCCAAAGAAAAATCCGCGGAAAAAAGGGATTTAGCAGCCGAACTGGAGAACTTTCCACTTTGTACCTTAGATTTCACTTGTGTTTCAATTGAAAGAATTACATTTTGTCTCTGTAAAAATGTGACGCGTTGATGAGCGGTCGACGCTTAGCTCATGCCTACGCCATCACTACTGATGGGTCAAGTTTATCGCCGGCAAGTTTTGTACGTTCTGCTAAGTCATGAAAATTTAATAAAGAATCAAAATGTCCAAAATATTTGCTTGAACATTGCGTAATTCTGTCTCTCTGTGCTTATTCATTTTAGCACCATATTTGTTGGCTATAGTAATCATTTCATCGTCTAAATATGGAAAATGACGTAATTTTGATTGAATTGATTCGTGATGGCCACGCCATTTTTTTCTGTCTTTTCGCGCCAAATACATGCCAGCTAAATATTTGTTAGCTTTAATTGCGGTAGATCCTGCCACGCGAAAGAGGTTCTTCTTTTCAGAAGGTGATGGTGGCTCAAGCTTGGATGGCGCTATTTTTGTGGAATAGCCTCTTTCAGATTCAAAATGAGAACGAGGTGGCGTTTGAGACCTTGAGTGGAAGAAGACCGAGATCTGGATCTTCCTGGCGTCCTAATGTAACTGCTATCTGAAGAAACCGACTGACTTTTAGATCGTTGGCTTGATTTACTGTCGCCGGTTTTATCGCTTCCTAAGTTTGAACACTCAGATGGAACGAGAATAACCGAGTTTGCGACAGGAATGTCTCTAGATCTGTTAGCTTCTTGACTCAAATTCATTTTATTGGGGTGTAAACCGCCAACCACTGTGGGTACAAATGTACCGCTTTACAGACGGGGTACAAAGGTACCGCCAAACAAATAAATGGGATACAAATGTATCGCCATTAACTTATTACATGGGATACAAACGTATCGCCACCAACTTATTACATGGGATACAAATGTATCTCAACAAGGAAGAGTGTACAACCGTTCGGCTCAATGCATAAGTAAATAAAATGTAAAGTTGGGATATTCTGTATTTATTATGTATAATTTCTTCCAATTGAGCACTGAGAAACAAATCAGATAGACTCCATCATGCTCATATTTATAGGGATTACACGGTGTAAGGAATGTAAAGGACTTGGGAAAATTTGCATAAAGTTTTACCCTAAACAGTTCGAAGATAGGATTTCTGAGAAACATAGCAATATAAGCACTTTATTCCCAAGTGAAACTTGCGAAGTAGAATTGGAACAGATGAGCTGTTATACAGATGTTTTTAACGGAGGGGAGAATTTGTTTTTTGCTCTTTCAGTGGCTATCCGTTGAAATGGTTGGAAATTTTGTTTATACATAACGTTATAAAAACAGTCAAAACAGTCAAAAAACCTATTCCCAAAAAAGCTAGTTTTTTTATTAGTAAGAAATAAGAAACTCGGTTTGATGTGCTGCTAGCACAAGTCTTTTAAATTATTTCCTAAAAACTTGAGCGTAATTGGTTCAACCAATTTTTAATATTTAAAATCAAAATAAATTTAAAAAGAACTAAACTTCTAAAGTTTACAGTTTAAATTTAGAGATTTGCTACTGCCACCAAGAAGGCTAACGTTAAAGTTTAAAACTTTTTTATTTCGCACAAAGCAGGATATGAAAGGCCGTTTTACTCAGCACTAACTTCGAAACCAATTAGTGCATACAACAATATTAACAAATATTAACATTATCACATTGTAGCTTGTCTCGGTCGCGACCAGTGTGGTGCATTTTTAAAACTTAAAACTAGATAAAAACGTTACTAAAGCTAACGTCTTCCAGGCTGAAATTAAGGGCGTAACCGCTCTCCGCCAGAAAGAAATAAACAATAAACTCGCGAGTAAGAAAAATATTAAAAAAAGTTTTCAGCGGTTATGTAACCAATTATTATTTAGTTGCGTCATGTACTTTTCTGCACGTGATATTTTCTCAAAAAACGAGTGGTTACTTTACCACTCATCTATTTTCACCCTAATAGAATTTATCTTTAGGTATAAATTTTTGAAAAAACTAGGTAAAAAAGTTACTAGGTAAGAAAAATAACCAGGTAAAACTAGGTACAGTTTAAAAACTAAGTAAAACTAAAGTGCTGGTTATTTTCTATATTTAACCTCTAAACAAGTATAATTTTGTATTCAAAATTCACGTGTATTTGATTATATTTTGATTATTCAGTTGGACTTTCATTATTAAAATATTATTATCAAATTAAAATTACAACATTTTAAAATCCTTTAAATTCATTTGTCTAAATAATATTTCAGTTTTTCTGGTTAATCGATAATTGAAAGGAACTAAAGAATAACTGCGGATGAGTTGTGCATATCTTACGTAAAAACTGATGATGTATAATCGTCAATCTAATTAAAAATCGTTTAACAAATTTCTATTAAATAAATAAAAACTATAATGTCATCAATTGTTTGGTTTTACAACTTGAGATAAATATTTTTTGGTATTTTCCCTATGTGATGATATGATGATGTGATGATGATCTTATGATTTTTTATTGAATAAACAACTGCTCAACTTGGCTTGTATTTTATCTCAAAGATGCGGTGCCGAGTTAAACTTTTTGTCTTCGATTTTGATTATTTTTTGTGAAAACCTTATTCTTGTTCTTGCCCCCAATAGCCCGCAAAAAATTTTTTTCATTAAAATATCTCCAGTTGTTTAAGCAGGAGATATGACTCTCCAAAATGGCGTTTTATTTGAAAATTCCGTACTTAAAAAATTACGCCATAAGTACATGTACAACAATTTAAACTACAAAATATGCATTCGAAAAAAGCGACTACTTTCTACTTGGTCGTTAGTATTGGTGCAGTATTTGTCGAGATATTGCGTTTTCCGTACGATTCTAGGACACGAGGGTACTGGACACGAGGGTACTGAGCTAAGAAAAAATACGTTTGCCACAAATATGTACCTAAATTTTTTAAACTGAATGAACTGAACTAAATTTTATTCGTTTGAATGCGTAGACAATTAAACGTTACATAAGTCGGTTCGTTCTTAATTATAAATACATGTATTAAATAACATTTTTGCTTGCTTAAATATAATGCATTTTAATAATAAAAAATACTTCGTAAATTGTTTAAGAAACATCATACTAATTGAACGAAATTTTTAAATTTTGACACACTATTTATACAATGGCTTTTTAATAAAAACACTAATAAAGTTTGAAACTTACTCCAAAGCTCTGGAGCTTCGAAACCCTGCCTTTGCAAAAAACTAAAAAATTATTATTAAGCAATCATGAGTGGAATGAGAACGCCAAGAAGTTATTTGATTACTGTTTTTTTTTCAAAAACATATACTTGTATGAAAATACGAAGCGAATTGCACAGCTTTTTTGCTTTTTTATCGACTCTTGATTAAAATAATTGATTTTCTTGATAAAATCTCTGAAAAAAAATTAACTTCTGCAAAAATATATTTCAGTGATAAAAATTTAAAAAGATGTTTTCTTGCTTTTTTCAGTCTACTCTAGTTTAGGAAATTAACTTGAACACATGTTGATCATTTAAAACACAACAAATAAAATGTGCGTTTCAACCCAAAAGCATACAATTGTTTCAAAACATATTTTTCATGTATAATATTTTTTTACAATTACATTTAAGTATAGACTCGTGAGTAAAATAATCCAACAACGGATCTTTGGGAGTCTTCAAAACCCCACCATTGCACAGTAAACTTTATTCTCCTAAGCCTTAGCAAAACCCAAAAATAGGCTAAACTTTATCATAATATTTTAATATGATAAGTGGTGCTTTTAAACAATACCGAATAATTTACTTTTAAAAAGTCAAGCAATTGTTTTTTGGAAAATAGTTTACTAAAATGTTTTAGCAAGGTTATTATTAGAAGAATGATTTGCAATTATTTTTGCAATTAATTTTTCCGAAGGTATTATTAAGAATTCATTTTTCTACGCACCACAAAAAATAACCACAAAAATGTTTTGACAGCACAATCAAAGCATAACAGCAACCTTAATGTTTATTATTTTTTGAGTCTCATAGCTTCTCAGCATTTTTAAAGCTGTTTATTATTTTAAAAAAATGCACGAAAATGTAGACAAATAACACGAAAACGTTTTAATGTTATGAAATTATTATTTTTGTTTTATGTCTTGTCAATAATTTTTTTATAATCCTACCTTCTATAAGTCATTCAAACAAACTAAATGATTTTTAAGTAAAACAAAATATTGTTATGCAATAAGTTTATCCCGCTTTATGCGGGAAGGTTAATGTTTTTTGCTCGTCAGTACCCTCGTGTCCCCCCTTGCAGAATAAATCGATTTTGCTGCGAGGTTGTGGTGAATGCAATTTTTTAAGCTCAGTACCTTCGTGTCCAGTAACTTCGTGTCCGATACCCTCGTGTCCAGTACCCTTGTGTCCAGTACCCTCGTGTCCCGTTCCCTTTCCGTACAAAAAAACCCTCAATTTTTTCATTAAAAACACCGAACGACGGCAGTGATTTGATTAGGTTTGTCCAACATTTTTGCCTACACTCTATATTTTTAGCGAAAAAATCGCGGGGTTTTTTTACGGGAAAGCAATATCTCGACAAATACTGCACCAATCTTAGCAAACCAGGTATCCAACTAAAGTAGAAAGTACCTGCTTTTTTTGAGTACATGTTTTGTAATTTATATTTTAATAACCATTGAGCAATCTTTCAAGTTCAGAATTGTCGAAAAAAGCCATTTTAGAAGGTCATATCTCCTAAACTACTGGAGATATTTTGAAGAAAAATTCTTGTGGGCTATTGGGGGCAGGGCTAAGGCTTTCACAAAAAAAATCAAAATCGAATCAAAAAGTTTGACTCGGTACCACACTTTTAAATTAACAACACTTTAACATTTTAAAAGGAACTTCAAAAGCTTCAATTTTAAATGTTGACCTTTCTTAATTACTTAAAATAAATAATTTTTGATCAAATTTTTTTTTTATTTTTTTGAATTCAATTTGCTTGCTTTTGTACTTTATATATTTAGCTAAAAGTCTTTCTTCGAAACATTATTTTAGTTGCAAAAAATCGTTGATAAAAAAGGTTTGTATGTTCATTGATTTTAATTTTTTATTTATTCCATTTTTTACTTTTATTAATATTTTACTACAAAGATGCCGCGAATGCAAAACAACTATCAGTAAAATCACGCGATCAAAGTGAAAAGATTACAAACGACTTCTATGAGGCAACAAACTTTTATTTCTGTGGTTTTTAAAATTTTTTAAGTTTTTTGAGAAAAAAATTTGAGTTTTTCAATTCCAAAAATTTAATATTTAATGAAGCAATACGCTGAATGAAGCGAAACGCAAGAAATACTTTTTACATTACTAAAAAACTTTATTTTAGCAGTTTATTTAAACCAGTTCAAAAAATAGGTTTTTCAGTTTAATTATTAGTTTATATAATTTTTTTCAATATTTTCCTTCTGAAATTTATAAACTGGGACTTTATGTAGTCTTTAAAACACTTTAAAACATAATAATTGTTTTATTGACATTAAAAATAAATTATAGAACAAAGTTTTTGTAAAATTATATAATGAAAAAAATTCCAAAATAAACTTAACAAAAATTTGTCTCGAAAAATTACCGCAAGATTTAATCTAAACGTATAGCTATCATTTGGATAAAGCAAGAAATAAAATGCATTAAAGTTATATAATGTTGATTATATAATGTTTTTTATGCTGTGCGGTTGCTACTGAAAAGATCTACACTATTTTATGAAAAGAAAAAAATACATTTGAAAAACAATGTTCATTGCAAAACCATGGAAAACACCAAAAAACCAATTGTCACACAGAAAACAAGAATTGCAATTTGTTGAAAGAAACAATGAAACAATTCATGGCTGCAAAAATAAGAAGAATGTTTGTTTAAATGAATTTAAATGTCAAAACAAGTAACTGAACAGCACATACACAAAGATACTGATGGTTTATGATACCGAGATAATACTACTAACAATATAAATTTTTTATAAGGGGGGTATCTTTTTTTCTTTAAAACCCATAAGGTTTAACCAAAAGGATACCCAACCATTGCATGTTAAATTATGCCTCGGGTATTCTTGCATTTTGCGAAATATAAATAAATAAATAAATAAAGTGACATATATTTGCACTAATTATTTTAGTTTTTGGGTATCCTAAAAAATTTAAAACTAGTAAGAACTAAGCAAACAACCAGAAAAACCCCAAATCAGAAACTAGGTAACTAGGTAAAAATTTAAAACTAGGTAAAAAATAACTAGGTAATTTTTGCGATAATAACTGAATTAAGGTTAAAACTAGGTACCTAGTTACCTATTTACCTACTTTTCAAAATGCACCACACTGGTCGGAACTCGATCCAAAATCTTTAGTAAGCAAGACATGCGTTCTGTAACTGCGCGCCACAACCTCGACTTCAGACATTATTTCGATTTCAAAGCCTACTTTCTAAATGAGCATGAGCCTACTTTGTTGTATATATATTATACATGAGCCTATTTTGTTGTTATTTAAGATTTAAGATTTTATTTTTCTAGCAAGATAAGTTACAAGCAAAATAGAATATTATTATCTAAAATTCTTGTCAATTTTTTGACAAGAATTTCCATATAAAGAACCAGAATCTTAACGCAAAACGTAGTCATGACTCATTAAATTAAATGATTAAGTCAGGACTCAGTCCAGAGATCTTCAGTATACTTAAGATCCCTGGACTGGGTCCTGACTGAGATACCCGCTACATTGTGATAATAGTGATGTTTGTTAATAATACAAACTTCAGAACATTAAATATCAAATTAAAGACATATTCTATCAGGGTGAAAATAGATAAGTGGTAAAGTAACCACTCGTTCTTTGAGAAAATATCACGTTCAGAGAAACACGCATGACGCTACTAAATAATAATTGGTTACATAACCGCCAAAAACTTTTTTTTATTTTTCTCGCTCGCGGGTTTATTGTTTATTTCTTCCTGGCGGAGAGCGGTTACGCCCTTAATTTCAGCCTGGAAGACTTTATCTTTAAATCATGTGTAGTATTTGTTTGCGCAATTAGCGCTGAGTGACATCGGTCTTGCCTATACTGCTTTGTGCAAAAAAAATTGACAAATACAATAAATAATCTAGTTTGGAAGTAAATAAATTTAATATAAATATCATATTTTCATATAAAAGTGTTCAACATGCATTCCTTGTTTAACTTATTTTGCCTATAATTCATCGATAACTTCTGAAAACCCCACACAAAAGTTAGAATTCAAATATGCGTAATTCAGAATTATATTGGCTGTAATTAAGAGAATCATTATCATCAGTTAATAATTATAATCACGGATACTCAATTACCTGAAATTGAGGAAGTTTACAAGCGGTCAGATTCGTTTTCCACTCAGAGACGCAATTAAAATTAATTAAATGAAATGCAATTAAATTTGTAAACAATTTAATCAAAATCAAGTAATCAAATTAATCAAAATTAATAAAATTTCCTTAAAGGTGCGGTGCGGAGTCAAACTTTTTGACTTTGATTTTCATATTTTTTTGTGAAAACCTTACCCTTGCTTCCGATAGGTCACAAACAATTTTTTTATCAAAATATCTCCAGTGGTTTAGGAAATATGACCCTCAAAAATGAAGTTTTTTGACAATTATGTATTTGAACGATTGCTCAATGGGAATAACAATTTCAGTTACAAATTTATCACTTAAAGAAAGCGGCTATTTTTTACTTCAATTTGACAGCTTGATTGTTAAAATTGATTCATTATTTCTCTAGATATTGCGTTTTGTGCACAAACAACCGTCGATTTTTTTGCTAAAAACACGAAGTGTAGGCAAAAATTTTGGGCAAACTTAATTCTTAACTTCGGCGAAGCATTTAACACTCAAAAACTAATTTGCGGACAGAAAACAGTCCATTATGTATTATTTTACTATTAATAATAATCTAATAATTATCTAATAATTAGAAATTATTAATGATTAGAAATGATCTAATAAAGGATTCTTAAAAACTTTATTACACATATAATTCCTCACAAAGATAGAAAGACAAAAAAATAAAACACTTTAAAAACAAAAATTCAAACCAAAGGCTATTTAAAAATAAATTTGGTTGTGTGTTAATTCGAATTATAACTTGATTTTTTGATAAAAAACTGTCTAGGATCAAGTGAAAAATAGTTAATTTAAAGTGAGCGCTAAATATAAAATCATTAGTTTTAAACTAAAAAAGACCAAAACATACATTTTTTTGTAAAAAAATTAAATTATCTTTATGTTTATTTGATTAAAAAATACAAGAAATGTATTGTAGAAATGTATTAAAAAATTTCAAAACATACCTGTAGACAGTTTTGTTGCCTTGTAAAGTTGATTTATACTGGAATTCTAATATTGCTCCATTAAATCTTATGCTTGGGAAATTGATGAGCGGGTGAGTATTTCGCTTTGATAAGCAAAAAAAAGTCTTTAGCCGCTCCAAAATTGTTTTGATTATTCATTCGAATTAATTTTCGAATTTTTAAGTGGGATATTAATATGACCCTTATAACTTTATAAGTTATACAGGAAGTATCGTGGAAAATTTGGTTTCCTGGTCATCGTGAAGCGTGCTTCCTTTACGCTAATCCGTTAATCCCCAGGTTTTGCTTTTGTATTTTACATGGAAATTTTTCCCAGGATTAAAACACATTGCGCCACTGTAATATTATCCGCGTTGTATTCAAGAACATATGATTTAACGAGTTAATAAATATTTGATTCACAATGCTTTGAAATGAAAACACATGACACCAAAGAGCAATAAAATGGACACTTTTAAATTGTAAGTTTGACAGAACAATCAACATTAGTAAAGTAGTTCAGTATAACTTTTTCTAAATTAACGGAAAATTATTTTCATATTATTTAATATCTAAAATAAGACATCATTTCGATTCATACAAGAAGTCACAAATTATTCCCTTTTTTAAGTTCCAGGCTGTAAGTTTTTTTAAGTTTATAATATTGACCTTTTTTGTTTAATCTTGTTTTGATTTTCAGGTTACATGTATTAAAACGGCAGTTTATACCGTTTTAATATAAATTCTTGCGTATGCCATCGCTTTTATCATTATTTGTTTGTATATTATAATAAAATGTTTTAAATTGATATATTTAAGACTTGTTGCAATTTCCTATAAATGAAATAAATAGTGTATAACAAATCTAACATATATACGTTAAACCAGT
>JASAMX010026410.1:0-5000 GCA_030248175.1 Microlaimidae sp. YZB2_3
CAAAAAAATTAAAAATGCCAAGGACGGACAACAGGACGCCTCCCAAATTAAAAACGCATTGCGCAATTATAAGGTAGATTTCGCTAGATAAAATTCAATGACGATTTTTTCGCAAAAAAAAGTAGCTGTGAAACATTATTTTTTATAAAACAATTTACCTCTAGGATATCTCGCGGGCGTAATTTTTAATGAATATTCGTTTAATTTCGTTTTTTAACATTATTTTTTTGTTTACCATTATAGTAAGGAGAAACATACATTGATATCATTAATGAAAATGAATTGATAACATGACATAACATAACAGTGACAAATGACTTGATAACATCAATTGATATCACCGGAAGGTGAAACATCAATTGATATCAAATGAAAACAAAACGAAAAAATCCTAAAATAGCTGCTAAACATTAATTTATAGGTATATGCTTTTGTATGGTGCGTTACAAATTTCCAAATTAAAAATTCGTACGAAGGTTATAATTTTTTCGCTTCTTTAAAAAAAAAAACTTTCGTTTTCAAAATATGGTATACCAGAATAACAGTGAAGAAACCACACCAAATGAAAAACCGCTATTAAACAATATATTTTTTAAAAATAGCACCATATATTTAATATTTTACGGAATTAAACAAAAAAAGCTAAATAAATGCATATATAAATAAATTTAAGATTTGAACCAAATTTTAAATCAGCAATTTATTATGAGAAAGCAAATTGTCCCCAAAAAAGTAAGCTTTATAGAATTTACCAGAATAACAGCGAAGAAACCACACCAAATAAAAAACCGCTATTAAATAATATTTTTTTAAAAATAGCAGCATATATTTAATATTTTACCGAATTAAACAAAAAAAAGCTAAATGAAAGCATATATAAATAAATTTAAGATTTAAACCAAATTTTAAATCAGCAATTTATTATGAAAAAGCAAACTGTCCCCAAAAAAGTAAGCTTTATAAAAGTTACGTTTATAAAAAAAACCTTGCGAACTAATAATGAAGAGCGAAGAAATACAAAATCTAGAAAATGAGTTGTACAAGGAGCGAACTGTCCAGGGAGCGAATTGTCCAGGGGCGAATTGTCCAGGACACGAATTGTCCGCAATGAATTGTTTTAGAAAAATTGCTTTATAAAAAATATCGGGAGCTAATTGGGCAGAAGCGCACTGTCCAGAGAGCGAATTGTACCGGGAGCGAATTGGTGGGAGCGAATTGTTTTCAATTTGTTATCCTTATATTGTATGATCTTTGTTTGTTGTTCAGTCAACAACTTCAAAAACCAGATGTGATTTTCCTACAGTCTTCTTACATACGTTCTCATCCGACTAATGTGATCTTATACAAAAACTATATTATTGTCTCAATTTAAAAACAAGCCTTTAGGTAGCTAGGGTAATTTTATTTTCGTCATTTATTTCAAATACTGCGCAGGTTTCCTTTACAAAATTCAGAATTACCCATAGTTTTTATATCAAAGTTTACCAAAATTCATATATTAAAAAATTTTACTGTAAACTCGAGTGTAAAATTGTTTATAGTGATTGATTGAGTGTAGTGAAACATCGAAATATCATAAACTTAGCATTGTGTTTCAGTATAACCCAAAACGCCGCGAAAAACGGATGTTGCAAACTTTATCATATTACCCAAAAAGCGAATTAAATTAAATAGCGTTTGGAAGAAAGCATGACGTAGGAATAATTTTTTTACGTGTGGCTATAACTAATTTAAATGTTAAAACAGCTAGGAAATAATAACTTGCAGCAATCAATTTTAAAATTTGCTAAATACACACATCGCCAATTAAACAAAAATTCAACTTTAGCAGTGTAAAGATTGTAATTTTGTAAAAAAATATCCACATTGAAACACTTGTTCTAATTAATAAAAAAAACTTAAGGCTGGTTTATACTTACTTATACTTATGGTTTTGGCTTTTCTAAAATTGTCCTTTGGACTTTGTCCAAAGGACAAAAAGTATGAACACGTTGTCCTTTGGATTTTGTCCTTTGGACAAAGTCCAAAAGACGTTTTTACGCTGTATTTGTCTTTTGGACAAAGTGCAAAAGACTTTTGTCCTTTGGACTTTGTCCAAAGGACGTTTTCTCATAAGTATAACCAGCCTTTATACGTCCTAATGGGTCTCAAAAAACTGTAAAAATCTAAACCTCGCCTATACCGTTGTAAATTTCGAAATATGTTCGTAATAAGTTTTCTTTGAATTTATAACTGGACCTTCATTTTGAGTTTAGTGTAAATTAAAAAAACAAAGAACAATAGATAAAAGCTTGCTTTTAAAACACTCAAAAACATGTATTATTTTAAAACGGTGTTAAAAAGCAATTATCCTTGTTTTGGAATTATTAGTTTGAAGTTTAGTTTATTTTATAAAGCACAAAACATATAATGAATAACTCTGACAGGTATCTTTCGTATATTTTAGCATATGCGCTTTAAAAAAAGAAAAAAAAACAATTGATTTGATAAAAATATGCTTTTCACTTTGCGCCATTTAGCGTTTTTTTAAAAAAAGGGTGTTGCCACATTCTCATAGAATTTAGATTTGTTGACGTACCCACTCGATAATGGTTATTTGTTTACCAAAAAAATAATAGCTCCGGTAATGACATGACTTTAGCCCCCACGCGTTTTAAACCTAACCGTTTATTTTTGGTGGTATAATAAAATTTTATTTTGTATATACTAATCGTGGAAAATTTTTTAAAATAGATGATCTTAAATTATTTAAAAAAAACCCAATAAGTTGTTTTAAACAAAATAACTTTTTTGTTTTCATTTACTTTTTGTACCATATTCTATAATTGAAATATTACCTTCAATTTTTTACAGTTTTTGACACAATAAATAATTTCAAGAACTGTTATAGTTAAATCATATCTGGCTGAGCCCGCAACTTTGTATGGGGACATTAGCTTACCAATTAAAATTGTGCGGTTGTGACGTTTTTTTAAATTAAACACAACTATTTTTTTGTTTTCATTTACTTTTTAAACCCTATTCTATAATTGAAATATTACCTTCAGTTTTTGTACAATTTTTGACACAAAAAATAATTTCAAGAACTATTATAGTTATATTATATCAGGCTGTGCTCGTAAATTTGCATGGGGACATTAGCTTACCAATTAAAGTTGTGCCGTTATGACGTTTAAAAAAAACGAATGGGAATGCAGAATGTGTTTTAATTTTCTAAAAATAAACCAAAATTAATTAACTTTAGCCCTTAAAAAAATTGCATTTTTGTTCAAAACTGAGTAATTTGATAAATAATTATCAAAATAAGGTATTTTTTATATTAAATTGTTTTTGCTGAAACTTTTAATTGTTTTTTTTTATTGTTAAACAGTCGATTTAGTAGTGCAAATATCGAGGTCAACTAGGTTTGATTTGCCTATAGCTCAGTTGAAAAGACTTTAATTTAAATTTTTATCATATTTCCAGTTTTAAAGTTTTTATTTATTAATTTTTTTATGTCAAAAGTGTCAAAATACATTGCCACCGATGTCTTACTTTGAAGGTGGATTATTTGCAACATGAGGATCACTGCACAATACAAGGCCTTGTTGACTTTGGGGCTCTTGAAGGACCCCCATTCAGAGTTTTATATAACGATGCGTTTCTATCAAATTTTCGTATAACTGGTTTTCGAAATAAGACAACTGGTTTATCGTATTGGACCACCTATCTTGTAAAAAGTCTCTGAGAATAATGAAAAATAAGTACTGGACAATGCAAATAGCTTGTTAAAAAGTGAAAAGTCAGTCATTTTCAAAACACAAGGTTTCCGTATTTTGCGACTAAGACCATTAATTAAATTCCAAGTCAGAGCAAAACTAAAAATCAAGACAATTTTCTTCATTAATATATTTTTTTGATGACTTGTTCTTGAAGAGGAACATCTTAAAAAGAAAGAATAAAAATCTTTAATAAAAATATTAAATATATAATAAAAATAAAAAATTCACCATAGTAATAGGTAAACCTTAAAAGAAATAAAACCTTACATATCATCAAGTTGATTTTACCTGAAAATAATTATTAAAATAAGTTTAAATACTATTTACAAAACCCGAAAATCAAGCGTTTTTTCTGGTGTTAAATTTTTATTTAATTGTATGTTTTTGAATTGAAAATCAAAAACTTTTTTTTCTAAACCTAAGCGAAACCTAAAATAACGCAAAATTTTATCGTTTTGGTGGTAAGCTCGTCCTTTGAAAAAAAAAGTTTAAAAAATCGCACCCAAAAGACGAGTTTTTTTAAATATGAGATGTGTAAAAGACGTGTTGTTTAGGACGAAAGTTCCGCACATCATTGCTAGTACCAAGTGATGTCCTTTTTTTAGCAAATAACTCCAATATTTTTCAAGCAACACCTGGCCCTTTTTTTCTTTTGTTTGATATGTTTGTTACATTACCACCAATTTCATTAAAATTTTGCATAAAAATACAGGAATTCAAGGCGTACAAAGAATATTAATACACCTATTGGCGCTTATTAGCCGTTTTCAGAATAGAATTGTGCTAGAGCAAATTTACAACTAAAGATAAATTCTATTAGGGTGAAAAAATCTAGGTGGTAAAGTAACCACTCGTTTTTCCAGAAAATATCACGTTGAAAAAAACTTAACGCAACTTAATAATAATTCGTTACATCATCTCTGAAAACTTTTTTTTATTATTTTTATTTTCGCGCGTCCATTTTGTTCCTTTCGTTCCTGACGGCGAGCCGTTATGACTTTAAATTTAGCCTGAAAGATTTTAACTTTAGTACGTTAACTAGTAGACTAACCTTGAAAAATGCTCTAAAAATAGAGCATAAAAAAGGGGCAATTTTTACCCGGGCGTATGTTTAGACAGAAAAAATGTGGACTAGTCTGAGATGGACATTATGTGGACTACAGAAAATTTGCATTTGGTTTGGGCAGCTTCCCACTGAATAAAAATTTCTATCATATGACAATAATTCGTTTATACATT
>JASAMX010026410.1:10000-23739 GCA_030248175.1 Microlaimidae sp. YZB2_3
ACGCTTATGTCAAAAAAATTATTTTAAACTGGATTCACCCAATGGTTACCATTTTTACAACCAAAATGTAGCCCCAAAAATTTTTGGGGGTACATTTTGGTTTTAAAATTGGTAACCATTGGGTGAATCGAGTTGAAATTTATATTTTTGAGATCAGCGTGTCGAAAGCTTTTATATGAGTACAAACAAGTCGGTATTACAATAAATATAAAAAAGACCTCCTAAAAATTTTTGGGAGTACATTTTGGTTGTGAAAATGGTAACCATTGGGTGAATCGAGTTGAAAATATTTTTTTTTGACATCAGTGTGTCGAGAGCTTTGATATGAGTATAAACATGACGGTATTATAATAAAATCACCTCTTAAGACTTTTAGGGGGTACATTGATGGGTGCGAAATTAGATAACCACTGAAGAAAATTTAAAAAACTTTATAATTTTGAAATCAGTGCGTCGAGAGCTTTAATATAAGTATAAACACGTCCCTTAAAATGAAAAAATGAAGAATGAACGAAGAAAAAATAGAGCTTTCAAATGAATATAAACACGGCTTATAAATAATAAAAACAAAAAAATCACCCCTTACTAATTTTGGGGGTACAAAGGGGTTTGTAGTTTGGTTACCCGACCATTTAGAGCATTTTTTATTTTTGAAATCAGCACGCCGAGAGCTTTAAAATGATATATTACTCGCCTATGTAGAGGGCTGTGTCAAAAGTTTTATTTTTAGGGTTCAGCCATTGCAGTGCCTTAGGGCATCAAGATTTTTTGGGACTATCAAAAAAATGTAGAGCTTAAATTTCCGCACAAATCCCCCCGGTCTCAGGCCTGTGGCTCTAACAGTTTTTGAGCATGATGCCAAAATATGCATAATGTGTCCCCCATACAAAGTTTTTAACAAAAATCGTAAAATTGACCCATTTTAACCTCTCGGGGTACCCGAACCAGATAGCTTACTCCTAACAAATTATATAGTTTTGAGCTAAGAAAAGTATGGGCAATCTGTACAAAAATTTTCAGACGTAAAGCCCCATATGGTAAAAAGTTCAACATTTGGCTGAAAAAAATCGACCATAAATTTCGGCAGTTTTGAAGCTAAACCCTCAAAATTTTCGAAAAAAAATTTTTTCACTAGGTAGCCAAAAGTACAACGACCTTAACGCGAGATATTTGGTTGCCGGAAAAAGGTTACCCAGGAAAAAGGTTACCCGGAAAAAGGTTATCCGCGCGCGAGCCAGGTAGGCAAAAGGTTACCCGCGTTCATTGTTTACGTTGTTATTATTTGTATTCACACAACAGAGATTAATTTTCAACAAAATGGCAAACGATAATAATAGTATTTAATAACATTTGACATATTTCACGTCACACGATACATTTGTTTTTTAATTTATATTATGCGGTTTTTTGCGTTTTTTAAATTGTTTTTTATTCGTTGCAAAAAATTTATATTGCTCCGGTTTTTTTAATATTGTTATTTATTTTTAAATTCCATACAAGTAATAAGCCTGGGCTATTTGTATGATTTTCATATTTCGTCAAATTATAATAAAGTTTTACCGGCAAGATTTTATGCATGGTAGAGAAGATTTCTTTGTTCTTGCCAGTTTGGATTTCTTTGTTTTCGCGCAGGTAATATTTCCCGCTGGCAAGTGTAGAGTCCAAATCAAGCTGTGAACAGGGGATTAAGGGTACAATTTACAGACATAATGTCGCCAATTAATCCCAATTATTACAGGAAAACACAGATTATGTCTTGTTTTTACCAAAATAAGCCCGGGAAAGGAAGTTTTTCTTTAATTTTAATCTTTAACATGGCTCAAGATTTTGGCCCCGTCGATTTATATAAAGTTTTAAGCAAAGATGGGAAGCACCCTAAAATTAATTATCCTAGTCCCAGATATGGCGACATATTTTAGAATTCACGTTTAAAAAAAACCTAGCAAATAATTCTGAATCCTACACTTGTTTGCTCTGTCACAAAATGAAAAACCGTGATAATACTCTCCCCCTGCACCTATAATCACGATCCAAAACAATCGTTTTCGTACAGACCCTGATAATACTCAAAATGAGCATTATTGTCAGGAAGAAAAAAAAACTGTGGTAGAAGCTGAAGCGGCTCAAGTGGTGCGAAGAGCCCGAAAACGAACCGCGGAAGATAGCATCGCACCGAGAGCTGCATACAACGATGCCCGAAACAATATTCAGCGAGATAACCCAAACTTGCTGTACTTTTTCAGCAATTCACGGTCTTCTTTTAGACGATTCATAAGACCTTTTAGCCTTGCCATTGAAATTCCAAAATTATCTTCCAGTTTCTCATGGAATTTTTTGAATGGAAAACTAACATGGTATCTCCCATTTTTGAAGTTTATAGATTCTTTAAATTGACGCCACGCTTCATTGTCATCTTCGCTGACTGAATTATCTTGAATTCCAGCCGTCTCAAGTGACCATAAAAATTCTAGGTCATGGATATGTGAATCTGTGGCGATGCTGACAGACTCTTCACTTTGGTCTTTAAAGCCGTCACCTATGTTCAACAAGAAATTCAGAAACCTGTTTCAATGACTAGGTTATGGTCGGATTCGCAGATTGTCTTACATTGGCTAAGAAAAGCACCAAACGCAAAAACGTTTGTTGCCAATCGTTTGGCTGCAATTAAACAAGCAAAAAATGTTACTTACTGTTATGTCCCAACTGAGGAAAATCCTGCAGATCTTGGCAGTCGAGGACTACAAATTGAAAACCCACAGTGGAATAACTGGTGGTCAGGTCCGTTATTTCTTTCACAACCACCTGAGCAGTGGCCAAAGTGGTCCCTACCTGACCTTACACCAGAAATGACCATCCAAATGGAAGTTGAAGAATGTAAAAAACAAAAGGCTATCATTCAAACATCAGCAATGATTGTTTCAAGCGTTGATCATAAAATGAGCAGAATATCAAAAATAATCAATTGTGCTCAATTTTCAAAGTTTAACAAATTGTTACGCACAACAGTGTTTGTGATTCGATTTTTACTTTTTATGATACCTGCTGGATGTAAAAATTTGTTTCCTTTTATAAATTGGAAATTATTTCACAAAAAAGGATACATCTCTGGAATGAAGATTAATGAAGCTGAAACTTTATGGATAAAAGACATTCAACAAATGGAAAAATTTCAGCCAAGCCTCCTTAAGCAGTTAGGGGCTCAGTTGGATGAAAACGGTATTATTAGATGCTGTGGAAAATTATCGGAGTCCACTTTAATTGAAAAACCACCAATTTTGATACCAGAAAATAGAAAATTTACTGAGCTTTTGATAACAAATGTGCATGAACGCTTTAAACATGCAAGTATACAACACACTCTTGCTCAACTTCGCCTTGAATACTGGATACCTAGAGAAAAAAAAATAGTAAGAAGTGTTCTAAGTAAATGCACAATTTGTAAAAAACATCAAGGTGGCCCTTACAAACTACAGCAAATGGCTAACATTCCTGATTTTAAAATTTCACCTTCACGACCATTTGAACACATTGGTATTGAATTTTTTGGTCCAATGAAGATTAAAGTTGCGACTGAAACATACAAGTCATGGGTATTATTAATTACTTGTGCAGTCGTAAGAGCTGTTCACATGGAAGTTGTATTAGATATGACTACTGCAACGTTTTTAAATGCCTTTAGAAGATTTGTAGCCAAACGTGGTCTACCCAAAACAGTTGTGTCTGACCAAGCAGCGACGTTTAAACTCGCGGATCAGACTATTCAAAATGCATGGAACAATATGACTAAAAGTGAAGAATTTGTGGACTATGTGGCTACTCAAAGAATAGCCTGGAAATTTATCACGCCCTATTCACCTCGGTGTGGGGGTTTCTATGAACGACTGGTCGGTATTGTAAAAAATTCATTTCGAAAAGCAGTAGGCAGAAAACTTTTACAATATGATGATTTTATTACTGAAATGGCAGAAGCAGAAGCTGTGGTGAACTCAAGGCCACTAACTTACCTACATGAATTTCCAAACGCCACAATTTTAAGACCTATTGATTTTCTACTTTTGAAACCAGGAAAAAATCAGCTGGTGCGAAATGGATTTCCCCCATTTGCATATGAAGATAACGACTCTGATGATGAATATAAACCGCAGAAAAATGCGTCAGATAAACTTACCCAAATCTGGTACAAAACACAAATGACCACAGAGAAAATGTGGAAAACGTTTAAAGAAGAATATTTACCAGCTTTGCGAGAAAGTTCAACATGGAGTCATAACCACAGTTGAGCTGCTGTTGCTTTCAAACCAGAAGTTGGCGACGTTGTTTTAATTGAAGAAGAAAACAAACCAAGAGGAGTTTGGAAATTGGGTAAAATAAATCAAATTCATCACGGACGGGATAATGAAATTCGAGAAGTGGATGTAACAAATCCAACTGGTAACACTTCTACACGATCAATAAATCAATTGTTTCCCCTTGAATGCAGCAAAGCGAGAAACCCAAATCCTTCTAATTTAATTCACATGGGAAATTTAACTATCAGATCTTTGTTTACATTTGTTGCATTAGCTCTATTAACACTTCCTTCCACGGCTGACAAAACATGTAAATCTGAATCCATACAATTTAAAACATCTGAACAATGTGTTACATCAGGTGTTGTTATTGAAGTAACCAAATCTTCCTACTGTTGGTACAAAAAAAGCTGCATTAAAACCCTTCATCTCAATGGACAAGGAAGATGCGTACGAAAATGCAAATGTCCCCATTGGGCAAGTGGTTGTACATTTCTAAATGTAACCAATCAACCGTCTGTAGACGATATGGAATCTTTAAGCATTGATCAACCATCCATCTGCTCAATGCATTCAAATTTGTTTCCAAACACAGATTGTGACAATAAATTAACAACACAAAAGTTTCATCAAATTGAACTTTTTGATGGCACCAAACATTTAGTAAAAAATCTTCAAATTGTCACTAAAGATCCACACAGCAACTTTGAGTGTTTTGGACATGGATCAACGTTCACTGGAACACCAGAGTTCTGCGAAAATCATGAATGTGTCTCCTCAGCAAATAAATTTTGTTTCTACCGACATAAAGAAATTAATTTTTATGTTACAAGCGAAGGAAAACACATTCCAGTGCAAGCATGGGGCACAATTTCAGTTCAAATTTACGATTATAAAAAACCTGCAAAACTGAAAACAAATTGTCAAACTTGTGGTGCTACTTGTACACAAGGAGGAAATCAGTTGCAGTTAGAGACAGATGTTAGTTTGATTGAAACTTGCATTGAAGCTTTTTGTATGCAGTTTCTACATCCACAACCAATTCAAGAAGTTTTATTTCCATCTGAAGTTACCTTACATAAACAAGACATTTTTATAAAAATATATCAACATGGTGCTGTCAGTCAAGAAATCGGGCTTACATGCCCAGCCACACCTTTTTGTGAACAAATCAACTGTCTCATGTGCTGGCTATTACTTTACAATCCACACTGTGCTCCAATGAAAGTTGTGATTACATTAATGATAATAGGAAGTATATGTATGTAATTCATTAATAAGCTGTACGTTACAATTTTCAATTTAGCTTATTTAATATATTACATAATTATAATTTTTAAAAAACTCTGTAAAGTTATGTTTTATTGTTTAATCAATACATGGCAAAAATGTGTAAAGTGGCCTAAAACAGCCAAACATTCAACAAATACACAAGATCGACCTTATGGTATTCGCCAACGACCTAGAGGTTTTCTAAATCGATTTCACACAAGCATTGTTATTATTACAACGTTACTCGCTCTTTTTTTTAAACCCATAACTGCTTGCACTGCCGTGGAATCAATTCAAGCGCAAAAATCGTCTTGTATGACGTTAAAAAATGGACTTCTTGTCTGTACTATAAATCAAATTACGCGATTAAACCTGGTTCCTACAAGTCTAGAAGCTTGTTTATTAATTTCCGACACACATGGTACGCCTCTGGGAACCATAAGCCTTTCAGTTAAAGAAGTTTTCTTTAAATGCACTAAACGTAGTGAATTTTTTACAAGGTCTTACAAAATGAAAGTAGAAAGTAGAAAACGATGCTATAAGTCTGGTTATTGTTCAGGAGACTACTGCAATAACGTCAGAAAGGACACAAAAATTAAAGAAATAACTGAAGGAAATCAGTATCCTGGATTTTCTCATTGTGTACAAAGTTGCGGTTGCATCGGCTGCGGATGTTTTTTCTGTAATTCTGCTTGCTTGTTTTACAGAGTTTTCGCTATACCAACTTCAACCGCAACATTTGAAGTTTTTCTTCTACATCATGGACGTTAAAGGCGTTAATTTCAATAAAACTCGTTCATCAAAAAAACGCTTCATTGTCTCAAGAACATACATTTGAACTTACACCTGGAATACCAATGACTTGGAAAGATATTTCAATGTCATTTGTTTCACTTGTCTCGCCCCCAAGTTCACTTCTGAGCAAGAAATTTATTACAGATGGGCAAACGACTATTTCGGTGGACACATAGTCATCAGGACAGGAAGTGGTTGGAACTTTGGGTCAGCTACAATGTCCTAATCAAGAAGAAGCCAAACATTTTAGAAATTGCACAATCCCGGTAAATTCGTGCAACTGTGATCCAACAAGTGACTCTGTTAGTTGTCAATGTACAAGTCAAACAATAGAACCTCTATTTGACGATAAACAATATCAGGAATTACAATATTTCAAGAAAATAGAAATATCAAAGCAAAATTTGGATCATTTTCAACAATGGAAATGCAATTAGAATTGAAGAATTACCACCTGTCAACAAAATCAGATGCAAATCACTGCAAAATTATTCCTATATCGTTTGAAGGTTGCTACAATTGTATTACAGGTGCCAAACTTAAGTTCATTTGTGAAACTGACTTTGGAAGCGCACTCGCTCATGTCACATGCGGATTTGAAAAATTTTTAACAAAATGTCATCCTAAAGGACATTCAAACACTGTAGCTTTAGCTTTCAATCATTCAATCATTAATTACATTTGTGAAGTGCAATGTCCAGCTGGAGTTTCAAAATTTTACCTCTCTGGTCATTTGGTTTATGTTGACTCAGTAAACAAAAACCAAATTTCGAATATCGTAAGTAAAACTAAAAATAAACGCGAAATATCTATAAATCTTGGTGTTTTAAATGATATATTGCCAAAAAATATTTTTTCACGTATAATATCTATTGTAGTGTTTTTTATTTGTGTCATATTCGGATTTTTTGTATTATTGTGGATTTTACCATTATGTTTAAATAAAGTTATAAGCTTGGTGCCTAATTGCAAATTAAACAGACAGAAAAGCAACATTAAAAAACATTAGAATGTTTAAATTATGTCATTTATTTAAATGTGCTTTCTTAGCGGTCATTTCGTTAATCAAAATTTTATTTTAATTTATACTGGTATAAACTTTTAAATATTTATTTTAATGTTTATGCGTTGTGTTTGAAAATATTCCAAGTAAAAAATTTGTTTGTTTAAGAAAAATATATTGTTTAAACTTATTAAAATTTAAGTTGTTATATTTTTACAAAAAATTATAAAGGTTTATTAATTAAAAAGTTTACTAATTAATTAATTATTTTCTCATTTTATTTATGTCAATAAGTTCCCAAAGTTAATTTTTTCATGCTAAAAACCTTTATATTATGTACTTATATACTATTTAAAAAAAAACACATGATTTCATTTTAAAGCACGCGAATTGCATACGGCTTAATGGTATTAAACCGCGAAATCTTACTGTAAACTTATAAAAACATCTTGCTCGCTAATCTAGCGATAAAACAGAGCCAAAAAACATATTAAAAATGTCAGCTTTTTCTTTAGCATCTACTGCGAGACAGAACCATCAACACGTTTTATACCTGGTAAACCAGGATTAAACTTCATCCTAGAATTAGCAAATCTATAAAAACTTTTAACATTTCCATTATTTATTATTTCAGTCTCTTGATTCTCATGAAAATCGCGTACAGATTTTTCATATAACTTTGCACAATTATCATATAACTCTTTACAGACGCGGGACTTTTTCCTAAATCTATAGAGCTTTCGTTTACGGGCGCATAATCGCTTAATATTTTCTGAGTACTCTATCTTGTTTGATTTAATAATGCGCCACGGGACCCATTTATCAATACAGTAATACTGAATATCACAAATTTTGGTATACAATTCATGAACAGATCCATTTGACATTATAATATTTCTCCAATCTAATTTATCAATATAATCTTTTATTGCCTCATAATCAGCTTTTTTGAAGTTTCGAACTTTATTTTGGTTTTTCACGGATTTTTGCAGCTTTATGTTTAGTGAAAAATGTACTGAAAAGTGGTCACAACTAAGCGAAAAAGGCTCATCAATAACCAGATTAGAGACAATTTGTTCATCGTTACATAACACAAGATCAAGAATGTTTCCACTATGATGTGTGGCATCATTAACAAATTGTGTCAGTCCATTTACAGAGCAACAATCAAGAAAAAGCTCATGGACAGATTTGTGACAACAACTGGGTTTTGTGACGTAGTTTTGATAATCAATATCAGGGAGATTAAAATCGCCGCAAAGTACAAAAGGATAGTTAATGTTTGCTAAATAGCTTATTAATTCTGAGAGCTTAACAGACTGAGCTTTTTCATGATCAGCATTTTCATGGTGATTAGGAGTTCTATAAACGCAGCATAGACGTAGATTATCATTGGCACCAATTATATCTATACATAAGCATTCTAATTCTTCAAAACGTGTTGGCTTAGCTACTTCTACAGATTTAATGCAAGATTTTGTAAAAATACAAACGCCTCCACCAACTCTGTCCTTACGATCAAATCGGAAAACATTATACCCTGAATCGCAAACTAATAACGCATCACTAACAGTGTTGTCCAGCCACGATTCGGTACAACATATAACATCAAATTTGTGCGAATTCAGTATTGGTTTAAGTAAGTGAAGACTATTTTTTAAGCTTCGGCAGTTTATCAGCTTACAATGAAGACCTGTGCCGCTGTCCTAGCGGGGGGACTGCACAGGGGGCAACACTGGAGGCACAATGACAGAAGGAGTCTGGTTTCAGGCATGTGCGGTTGGAACGTTTTTAGTGGACGCGACAACTTCAAAGTCGTAAGGAGACTGACCCACACGTTTCACATAGAAGCTGTTGGGAATTCCTGAATCCTTGATCTTCGCATCCCGTTCAATGTAAAGCGCCTTTAGGTACTCCAGCTCAGGCTTAGAGTAGGAAGCCCGAAGGAAAATACCCTGGAAGTTCCTGGACCTATTGAGCAAATGGGAGTTACCTAAAATCAGGGCCTTTTCAGCTGACCGCTCAAATCGTAGTTTAAGCAGTCTCGGGCGAACCTGACCTTTTCTAAGAAGACCGAGACGGAAATTTTCCTTAACTTCCGGTGGCCGAACTCCAGGAGGAACTACGGACTGGACAAGATGAGGAATAAGCGTTTCCTGGCCTTCAGGGAGACCAGCGACCACGACGAATTTGGCATTTTCGTCTACTTCTTTCTGTCCTGTAGCTTTTGAACCAACGAGTTGGAAACCTTTTCAACAAAGGTTGTTGTTGCAGGTTTTGGCTTGGCTTTCTTCCCTTTTCTTCCAACCACAGTCCAAGCGTCTGCATCTTCAGGATCTTCGGTTTCTCCTGGCGTTGGTTCAATATCATCAGGGACCACAGCTGAAACCAGAAGTTTGTTAAGAATATTTAAAAAATCAAAATCGATTTATCAAAATCTAAAAGGTGAAATATTATTCCTGAAAATAATAAACCCCTATAAGTTTCAATCATAGTTTATGCCTATTTTTTGGAAAAGTGGTTTCTTTCCACCTCTTAAATAGTTGTACACAAATAATTTAATTAAAATTTTTTTCCATGATTGACATTTCAAATGCACTTATTTACGATTGATTTTTTTGTGTTTTTTTGGAATTATTTATTTGATTATTGATACAAAAACAATATACATACGTTGTATTCTCCAGGGTTTATAAACAATTTTTTCTCAAACATTAAAGTTTCTTAAATATTTCTCAAACATTCAATAAGAATATTTATTATTTATAAAAAAAAACAAATTTTCAATAAGAATAGTATTTTTAACTAAATTTATCCATATGATAACAAAGTATTTTGTAAAACGAAGTAGATTTTTTTTTATTAGTTTGCAAAATAAAATCAAATTTCGTTTTCTATAATTCATTGGATTGCTGAGTTTTTTAGCTAACAGGAATTTACTCCGCAGCTAACTCCGCAGCGGAGTTTAAGCCTACGCCTTCCTAAGCCTAAGCAAAGCCTAAAAACAACCTAAACTTTCTTCGCGCAGCTATTTGTTAAAGTTTAGGTTGTTTTTAAGGCTTTGCTTAGGCTTAGGAACGCATAGCCTTAAGCTTAAAAAAGGGTCTGTGGAACGGAGTGGTGGTGGAGCGGAGTTAGCTGCGGAGTAAATTCCTGTTAGCCAAAATTAGGGCAAGCACTAAAAGACACCTACTACACCTACTACACCGACCGACCTAAGCAACCTAAGCAAAACCTCAAAATCAAACAAAACATTAAATTTAGCTTTATTTTAAGGTTTTGCTTAGGTTGCTTAGGATATTTTTAGTAACAAGAGAGGCTTTCACCCCTCAATCGGTCCCTCGGTGTAGTAGGTGTAGTATGTGTTTTTTAGTGCTTGCCTGTAAAAAAGGAAATGTTTTCATAATAAAAAACGAAAATAAACTATCAAATTATCGTAGAGTAATTTTTTATAATGTTTTTTCCAAAAAAATCGATCATTTATTTATATACCAATAACAATAACTAAAATTCGTACGCGGAAATTCGTGCGCGCACGAATTTCTTGCGCTAACTTTATACGTAATGTGCGATGGGCGCAAATAGGCAAACACTAAATTCCACCGACTCCGACTCCGACTCCCTCCAAAATCTACCGTAATCTACCGTAATTTTTAATATTAAGCAAATTTTATTCCAAGCCTAAGCCTAAGCTTAACCTGCACATCAATATATAATTTGCAGAAATTTGAGGCGGAGTCGGAGTCGGAGTCGGTGGAATTTAGTGTTTGCCCGCAAATATCGTTTTTTTTGTGCGCGCGACTGAAAATATACAGCACAGGCTCAAAATGGTAACGGGACTTTAGAGCCGGAGCGAGGGGACTTTAGAGCCGAGGTTCTTTAAAGCCGCAGTGTGGGACTTTAGAGCCGTATTGGAGGGACTTTGGAGCCGTAACGTAACTTTTGTGTTCAGAAAATTCATAAAAAATTAAGGGACTTTAGAGCCGAACAAATTTTGTCAAAGTTGGTTAAATTACGTCATTTTCATACAATATATCACTGAAATTAACGTATATAAAGTTAGCGCACGAAATTCGTGCGCGCACGAATTTCCGCGCACGAATTTTGAGCCTGTATATTTTCAGTCGCGCGCACGAAAAAACGAATTTTCCGCCTATCGCACATTAAGCACAGTACGTGTATAAAGTTAGTGCACGAAATTCGTGCGCGCATGAATTTTAGTTATTGTTATTGATATATAAATAATTGATCGATTTTCTGGAAAAAAATATTATAAAACATTACTCTACGATAATTAAATAGTATATTTTTGTTTTTTTATTATGAAAATATTTACTTTTTTACACATTAAAAAGCTCAGCAATCCAATGAATTACAGAAAACAAAATTTGATTTTATTTTGCAAACTAATAAAAAAGAAAATCTACTTCGTTTTACAAAATACTTTGTGATTGATAAATTGATAAATTTAGTTAAAAACGCTGTCCTTATCGAGAATTTGTTGTTTTTTTTTTTAAAATAATAAATATTCTTATTGAATGTTTGAAAACTATTTGAGAAACTTTAATGTTTGAGAAAAAATTGTTTATAAACCCTGGAGAATACAACGTATGTATATTGATTTTTGTAGTAATAATCAAATAAATAATTTTAAAAAAAAAACAAAAGAAATCAATCGTAAATAAGTGCATTTTAAAGTTAGCGCACGAAATTCGTGCGCGCACGAATTTCCGCGCACGAATTTTAGTTATTGTTATTGGTATATAAATAATTGATCGATTCAAAGTATTATTTATCCGAAGTCACAGATACAAAATTTAGTGAGATGCTCTAAATCCGAGTCCAAATACCGCACCGGTCCCAAGGTTTTATGAACAGTGTTTTATTTGGAATCCTATGTTAAAATAGTAAACGCATTATCATTTTGTTACTTTTCATTTATAAATAATAGAAGAAACAATATGATTTGAATTTGGAATTTTTCTTGTTTTTGAGAAATTTATAAATAAATTTATAAATAAATTCGAAAATAAGTTGCATTTTGATCTATAAATTTTGTATGACTCAAACCATCTTTATGTTGGATGCGTTTAATAATTAAATAAAAAAATTTCATAGTTGTTATGAAATTGAAAACTTCATGAAATATTAAATCAGTTAATTTTAAAAACGGTACCAGTATCCTTTTATTATAACTGTATGTGGATAATTATACCAAAACCATATAACAAAATTTAAAAAATGTGATTATGTATAGGCATGCCCCATTTATTGGGGGCACTAAATATGTATAAGAAATTTCACATTTCTTTTTTTATGTTATATATTGTTTAACAATTTTGCGACTAATTTTGAGTGCCCTGAAACAATTCTTTTTTTTTTCATTTGCCAGCAAAACACAATTTTTTTTGCTGAATTTCCATATAAATAAAAGAGTTAAATAGTTTATTTTTGTTTTTTATTACGAAAACATTTATTTTTTTAAACTTTAAAAAACTCAGCAATCCAATAAACTATCGAGAACAAAATTTGATTTGATTGATTTGACTTTGCAAACTAATAAAAAAGAAAATCTACTTCGTTTTACAAAATACTTTGTTATCATTTGGATAATTTTTAGTTAAAAACACTGTCCTTATCAAAAATTTGCTTTTTTAAAAAATAATAAATATTCTTATTGAAAATAACTTTAATGTTTGAGAAAAAATTGTTTTTAAACCCTGGAGAATAAAAAGTATACGTATGTGTAATATTTTTTAAGAACTAAGAACCTTCAAGAAAAAAATTGGTTTAAGCTTAGATTTAAGCTTTGCTTAAGCTTAGGTATGGGTTATAGCGATATTTACTTCCGGCTCCATGTCACTAACTACGGTTCCAAGTGCCTGATGGCCAGTGGAAAAGAAAAAAGAAATTAAAAAAAAGCCACACCTTGTTTTCTTTTATATTAAGGACATTAATGATATACCGATTGTCAATTTGTTTTGCTTCTAACTGTATGTTTTGAAATGTCTTATTAATATTTTTAGGTACAGATGAAAAAATATTTCTACTTTAACTTATATACTGAACAAAGAGAGCAACAATCATTAATGCTTGCAAAAGCAAAACAGCTGCGTAGTGAAGACAGAAATGTCTACATCCGCTATAGTGATTCAGGGGACCTTTATATGTTTGTCCAAGATAAAAAATGCACACTTGAAATTAAGAACCTTGACTTCACTTCTAAATAGGATATTGTGCAACCCAGTTAGCTATCTGATATGACTTTAAAAATATTTTTTGCATTTATACAACGAAGTGGTAATGTTCGTGTGAAAAATGGTGTTACAATTGTGTTTTGTTTGAAGAATTAAAAGGTAAGAAAAAGTGCTAATTATACT
>JASAMX010026411.1:0-16110 GCA_030248175.1 Microlaimidae sp. YZB2_3
ATGATATGTTGTGTTTGTGGCCTGTTTGTGTGCTTAATGTGACCTGTGGGAATATGCAGGGACGTATCCAGAGAGGGGCGGCCGCCCCCCCCCCCACCGAAACGGTTGGACAGGGGGGAAAATAGGTATAGTGGTTGGGGGGGGGGGGGGGGCCCCCCCCCCCCCCAAAATGGTCACCAGATAATAAAATTTGGGGGTTTTCAGAGGCTAAAAATTCAAAATTTTCCAGCGCCTCGCTAATCGCTCGGCGCCAAACTATAAAATAATTTTAGTACCCCAATTGACCCTCAAAAAACAAAAATTTTCCGCTTCGCTTTGCTCAGCGGTCACTTTCTATAGTATACATACATATCGCTATTTATCTTGCCTAATGCTAAGTTATTTCAAAGTTACTACAATATTTTTTATAAGTAATAAGTACTACACAGAAAGCAAAACAAACAATAATATTGGTTGATTTATGTAGCTCCCCCCTCCTAAATTTGCCAGCCGCCTATAGCATTGACTCAGATTTTTTTCATATAGGTAGGTAGGTACCCTAAATAACATGGAGCCAAGATGCTGCTCATGTGCTTTGGTTTACAATGTGGGTGTAGCCAGTAGTCTGAAACATACATAGGCAAGTTGGTGCGGAGTGGGGCGGGGGTTAAAACCCAAATTAGGGGGGGGGGTTAAAATCCAAGAAACGCAAAATACCCATATCGTTTTTTTTTCTGGAGTGCATTTTACCCATATCGTTTTTCGATTTTGAAAGAAAAATAGGTAAAAAAACGCTAATTTTAAATCAAAAAGTCTTTTTATTGCATTTTTGAGCTTTTTATTGCTTAAAACATTCATTTTGACCTTAAAACTTAAGTTTGGAGGCAGTTAGAAGTCATTTTAAAGACATTTTTTTCTTCATTTTTCCAAAATTGGGGGGTTAACCTTTTCTTCCCCCCCCACTTCTGAGTGGGGGGGTTAAACCCCCTTTCTCAGAATTTGGGGGGTTAACCCCCCCGCCCCCATGCCCATGTATGATCTGAAAGGTCTCTAAATTCCTTTTTTGTGAAATCCAGGCTCTGCCAATGTGTGCTAATGGAATTTGTAACTAAGAAAACATGTTTTTATTGCTAAAAACATTAGATAATAGGTTATTAGGCCAAAAAAGTGTATTATACAGCTTTATCTACGTTTATCCCTGCTTTTTTAACGTTTTGAAAAATTAAGGGGGAACTCCGCCCCCCCCCCCCCCCCAAATTTCGAGGGGGGGGGGGGCGGAGCCCCCCTGAAATTTTTTTTTGTACTACAATCCGTCCTCCCCCCCACCCAAAATGAAACTCTGGCTACGTCCCTGGGAATATGTGCTTTGTTTGCTTGAATAATGAGTTTTATGAATGCTTTGTTTGCTTGGTGTATGTTTGTGGTGGGTGGGAGTGTTTGTATGTTGTCTTCTATGTGTACGGTAAAGGCTTGCCAGTTTGCTTTTCTGTAATTTGTGAATGTTGTTTTGGTGTGTTGTTGTTTGTGTGTGTGCGTGTTTAGTGTTGTGAGTATGGTAGGTGGTCTGAATTGAGTGCATGTAGTGTTTGCCATGAGTGGGAGTTGTTGATGTTTGCTGAGATTTTTGTGATGTCTGGAGATGTTTGTTGTTGATTAGTTGCTGTTGGTTGTATTTGTGTTGAGTACTGTGTGTTTTGAGTTTATGATTATGTCCGCTACTGCTTCCCTTCTACGATTTTCTATGGGAGAAAACCGTAGAGGGAGTGAGCGTTTATGTCGCCTGTGATGATTGTGTCGTCTTGCTGAGTGACTTGGTGTATGATGTGTGTTGTGTTTGTCTGCAATTTGATTGTTTTCTGTTGTTGCTGATTGAGTGTCCCTTGGAGGGATGTAGATGTGTACGGTGTCTATGTGTTGCTTTTGCGTTTTGTGTATGCGTGTTATGAGTAGCTCTGCGGTGTTGTGTGTTTGTTGTGGAGTTTGAGCTGGATTGAGCTGGGAGAAGATAGTGTCTTTGTCTTGTGTATGTATGTGAGTAGTTCTTCCCCAGTTTTGCCTTGTCTGTCTTGTCTGCACGCGGTGTAGTCTTGTAGTTTTGGTGTATTTGTTCGCGATGCTCTGAGTTTTGTTTTTTGCACTGTGATGATGTCTGCTTGTGTTTAGTTGGCGAGCATTTGTAGCTCTGTGGTGGTTGTATTAATGTCATTTATGTTTATTTTTAGTATTTTTAGTTTTGATTTGGAGTGTTGAATGTTGTTTTGTGATTCTTGTGCTGTGGTGTTGGTTGTGTGTGTGTTGTTTGCTGGTTGTTGTTTGTATTGCGTTGTTGTATTTTGGAGTTTGTTTTTTGTTTTGTGTTTGTGGTTGTTGTTTTTTGTGTTTGGTGTAAGATGTGTAATTAGCAAGACCATGTTGGTTGTTGTTTGTATTGTTTGAGTATGGTGTGCCCGCATTTTGCATGTACCTAGTGTGGTGTCTGTTTGTTTTTGCATTGTATTAGTATTTGTTAGTTAGTTATCTTTTTGTTGCATATTTTACATGTGCCGTATATTACTGTGACCCTGGGCTGGGACCAGGGTTAGTTTCGACATCCCTCGCGGCGCGCAGCATATAAAGCTCCAGCCAGAGCCTGAATTTCGGATTGGAGCTTGGCAAAAAGGGCCAACTGGTAGCTGGTTTGAAGTTGTTCCTGACTTGAAAACGATGCGTTGATATATGTTGTATGCATCGTTCTGCATTCCCCCCCCCCCTTGCAGGCCAGGATTCTGGGAGGTCTTTCTTCTAGTTTAGTGCAGATCTACACCAAGAAGTCCTTTTGCAAATTCTGCTGTTCCTAATGAAGATCACTGACTTGAAATCCAAATCCCGAATCTCATGAGAAGTGTTTTGTCATTTACCTTAATGGATATTAAAAAAAATAGCGGGAAGGCTTAAAAGGTTTAGTACTACTGACGTCGACATGTACAAACGAAACCAAGTATGTGTTACTTACACATACCTGGCCGGTGTCTAATCCACCCCCTTTGCGTATGTAAAACTTAAAGTATAAGTGTTGGTAAAAAGGCGATTATCTCTCCTCTTTCTCTGTCTGGTCGATAGAAAAATGAATAGCCCCCCGCCCCCCCACCACCAGGGTGTTACAGGTTTAATTTAAGTATCGGCCAAATTTTTCAATAAAGTTGATTGTCTAAATTTTTTAACACCTGGTAATTTCCACTTTGGGTTGTTGTCACATACGGTTAGTTTTTTTTTCTTAAATAAAAAAGCTATTTATCCGCTTTTTCTGTTTAGCCTTCAAAGAAAATGCAGAGCTTGACATTTTTATCGGAGGAAGTAAAATGGCTGATGGAGTTCGTTCTGCCCACTTTGGAAACCGTAGAAGAGGCCAGCGGGGACCAATCCATGATCGACCGCCAGCATTTGGCCGCAGAAGTGGCTTCGGTATTTTTTTTAATTAAGTACAGTTTTCTCTCTAAACGAAGCTAACATTGGTTTTTATCTTAGTTATCTTTTAAAACCATAATCAAAATCGCAAGCGATCTATTTTGACACAATTTTTAAATTTGAACATTTTAGTTTTTGTTTTAAAGTATAAGTGAAAATTTCTTTCATGAATTCATTAATGACTATAAATAAATACTAATAGAAATATGTATAGTTTTTGTGTAATTCAAATTTTAAAAAATTGTTAGAAAAAAATTTTCTCCACTGAAATATTTTTTTTATTTTACTGTGTGTTTTTTATTTGGTTTTAAGCAAGATGAAGTAAAGATATCTCAACCAAAAATATATAATATAACGAAAAATGTGCAACTTCTATTTAAAAAATTACGTAAAAGTAGGCCATTATAATGAGCCGCTCATTTAAATAACACTCTCCATAATAATGGAATAGTAGCCATTTTAATGCGGGAAAATATGCTGTTCGCTTAGGTTATATTGCACAAATGTGCGCGGATCAATAAAAACATTTTATTTCATGTTGTTGTTGTTGTTGATAACCTGAAACTTATCTTCCCCATGCAGATTATGCAAAGGGCAGGTGCTAAGACAAGCCAGGAGGAGCGAAAGTGTTTCACCCCTATAATTAAGACTCTTCGTCCAACATTAATAACGATGTTGGCAACCTTTATCGCTAGAGTGTTCACTACATGCAGTGTTCACCCATTCCGAGGTCTTTGTCTAAAGGATTTTTTAAGTCGCACCTAATATTGATCTTACTATTTAACGTCGTACATGTTCAGTATAGGTGTTCCTGCAAAGCCAGTGGTACAAACTCCACACACAATAGATCTGTATTTGTCCACCGGTTTGCTAGATGGAAAACTGCCATGTGTGGCCAACGTACAACAACAAACATTCTAGCCATGCCACGCTGGACACATTTCTATAAAAGAAAAGATCCAGCAACCAGGTTTAGGTGGTAGTGGAACCCGTAGGCCCGTTAGGTGCTGCCCGAAGGTCAGCACAGTCCTGGTGGCTCAATGGCACTTTTATTTCATTTGGGGGATGCGCGCGCATTTAGTGTAAAGTGACGTAGGTGAACGGCATATTTTCCGGCATTAAAATGGCTACTATGCCATTATTATGGAGAGTGTCATTTAAATGGAAAGACTCATTATAATGGCCTACTTTTCCGTACTTTTTTATATAGAAGTTGCACATTTTTCGTTATTTTTCGTTATTTTTGTCTCAACTAGTTTTATGTTTGTTTATAATGTTTATAAAATATATGGGACTATACCCTTCCTACACAAATAGCTATTGGTGTTTTGTTTCTATAACCCAGGGGGTCTAGCTTTTTGCCTTTTTTCAAACATTATTAGTGTCTTTATAAAACATTACTTTGTAAAACAAAGCTGCAGCATTTTACTTGTATAATGTTTTAGCTGGTTCTAACATCTCTATCGAATGGAATTCTTATGGGTTTAGCTAATGACGAATTTTTTCTTGTTATTACCGCGCTATTGGGACAAATCTTTAATTGTGGTAAGATAACCATCGAAAATTTTACTTTTCTATGTAACAAAGGAAAAATTAAAGAAAAAATAGAAAACTCGGTGCTTATTTTCCTTTGTTTCATCTTTGTATACTATTTATTTATCATATTATTCAGTTTACCTTTGTTTACCTTAATTTTTTTCGTTATTTTATTTTCAATAGCATTATTTCGTATATTTATTATTGTCTATAAAAAAGGATGTAAAACTCACATCTTCTCTTTGCAATCCTTTAGAAGGGGTGGGCTTTGACCAGAACTCTACACAAACACACAACAATGTTAACTCTACAGTGTTGGTGTAGAGTATTAGGCGGTCATATGGAATATCTATAGCCGGCCCGCTTCTGCACTAAACAAACAATGATGGTTTTTTAATTACTTTATTTGACCAGTTATGTTTGTTTTAAACTTTAAAAGGCTAAAAACTTGATTTTTTCCTTAAATTAGAACATGCTTGCAAAATAATATTGACTTGTCTTTTTGTGTTTTTGAGATAATTTAATAAATCGCACTTTTTTATATCGAATTACAGTTTGAGTTCACAAACTGCTGACATTTGATTTGTTCAATTATCATTTACAAGAAAGGCAACCAGATTATTGTAATAACAATTAAAATGTTTCTTTACGTGGAGCCACGTTTTTTCATATTTAAATTCCAATTAAAAGTCTCAATCCTCAAAAATTTGATAGTTGGGTAAAACAAATCACCTGACATTTTATTATTTTTAAGGCAAGGGACATGTGCTCCATACAGAGTGCACACAGCTCATATATCAGATGGCGGAATGGAGCCTCTGCACGACAGAACCGCAGAGTGTGGTGGACACGATCTGTCCGCTCGTTCAGCACCTCCTGCAAACTCTAAACATGCGCTTTCAGCACTTTGACGGAGAAAACATGCAGGTGAGTGCCCCTTCCGACCTCCCCCCCCGCTTTATTAGTGACTGTGCCATAGGTGAGCACGGTCCCTCGAGCTAAGAAAGGAGGGGTGGTTTCCCCGGGTAAATCGCAATTTAAATTCTAGGAGAGGGGGTCCCAGGGGGGTCCGGACCGGCCTAGGTTTTTAGAGGTGGGTCGACCCGGGGTGCGAAATTTTGAAATCTACAGGGAGGTCCGGTGTCCAAAGCAAAACAGTTTTAAACCATAATAACTTGAATAAATGTTATTTTATAGGAAAATATTACATTTTATTGAATAAAAAGCGATATTTTTATTTAAAAAAGGTGTAAAAACAGGAATTTATGTTAAAACTTTACGTTTTTAGATAAAAACTTAGTATAAAAAAGTACCTGCTAAAATTTTCTCGATGGCAGACCTGTGCACTGCCCCCCCCGGGGTTAAAACGGGGGGGGGGGCAATTCCCAAACGGGGGGGGGGGGGGGGGGGGCAACTTTTTTGAAACGGGGGGCGGGCAATCAAACGGGGGGGGGGCAAGCAGGGGGGAAAGAAAAAAAGAGAAAAAAAGGAGAAAAAAAGAGAAAAAAAGAAGGGAAAAGGGAAAAAAGGGACAAAAAAAGCGGAAATAAGGTAAAAATAGGTCTAAAATGGCTTAAAATACATTGAAATAGGCTAAAAACTGCAAAAAATTCGCGATGATGGCGTCATCATAGGTCAAAAATGGCGTCATATTTTTAGGGTACTTTTTCATTTTTTGGGGGGGGGGGGGGGGCCAATAAAACGGGGGGGGGGCAAATCCTCCAATAAAAATGCGGGGCATTTTCAGACCGTGCACAGGTCTGCGATGGGGTAGGGAAGGGATGTCAGATTTCAAATTCCAGAGGGTTAAGGGGTCCACCCTGCCCCCTCCCCTTTCTCACCTATGGGCTGTGCCCTTCAGCCGGCTCTCTTTCCCCGTTTTAATGCTTCCCGCTCGTGGAAAAAATTGAAAAAATAATGCGCCATTTTTGTCATATTTTTGTAGCCTTTTTGCAGTTTTCAACCTATTTAAGCGCGATTCGGGCCCTTTTAGATCATTGTTACTTTAATTTTGGCATTTTTATCTTTTTTTCAATTTTTTTCACTTTCTCCTGCGTTTTTTCTCTTTTTTTCCATTCTCTCCCTTGTGCCTCCCCGTTTAAAAAAATTTGTCCCCCCTGCAACCCCTATTTCGGAGTTTTTCTCCTCCCCTATCGCGTTAAGCTCAATGCGGGGCAGTGTAGAGGTTTGAAATAATGGTGGCGTAACACTGAATTTAAGGCAAAGTTTAGCTCTCTTTTCACGAATAGAGAAAAAATGTTTTTGTAAAATTAAAATATTTTACAAACAGTGTTACAATAAATTTTAGCAGACACATAGAAATTATTGATGCAAGTCGTTTTGAGTTTCAGATATAATAACATCCGTGGGTAAAATATAATGTTTTTTTATTATTATTAAGATAAATGTAAACATATTATTTTCGTATTAACAATTTTTTAGGATTTAACGGAATTGTCAACAGCGTTTAGAGAAATTCTTTTGGCGCTGTGCGTGCGCAATCCCTCGGATGTTACCACTGCGTGTACAAGAAGAATTGTCCCTCTTTTATGCAGGGCTTGCTTGTCAAATATGGTACCGCAAATTTTAAATGTGAGTTAATGAACATGCTTTAAAATTTCAGATCTGATGCATTTTTATATTATCATCAATTTTTTTATCCAAGCTATAAAATGAGGTTAAACCTTTAAAAACCTAAAAAATTGCAGAAACCAGCACTAAAGTAAACCAGTCCCTAAAAATTCTAGGAGTACCAGTACTAAAAACATTGAAAATGTTTTTTACACCACTTCATCCCCCTCGTATAATCACCGCCGCTTTTTTTGTCCAAACTTTCAAACATACAATTATCTAATTCAGGATTCAGGAAATTTGATCTTCAGGACTTGATCCCTTATATGGGTTTTTATGTCAATTGCAAACCCATGTCTTTTTGTGCCATTGAGCACTGGGACCGTGCTAAGCTTCGAACAGCACCCAACGGGCCTACGGGTACCACCTGGTTGCTGGATCTTTTCTCTCATAGAAATTGGCATGGCTTGAAAAATGTTAGTGTACGTCGGCCACACATAGCAGTTTTTTTATCTAGCAAACCAGTCAGTGGACAAATACAGCTCTATTGTGTGTGGAGTTTGTACCACTGGCCTTGCAGGAACACTTATGTACGACGATAAATAGTAAGATCAATATCAGGCAAAATTAATAAATTGCCAAATTTAGTCAATTGAAAATTGACTTATTTGAAGCAAAAATCGCTGCCACAGGAGCAAACAGAAAAAGAAGAAGATCAATATAAGGCGACTTAAAAATCCTTTAGACGAAGACCTCGGAATAATTGAACACTGCATGCAGTGAACACTAGCGGTAAAGGTTGCCAACATTGTTATTAATGTTGGCCGAAGATTCTCAACCCTGGGGGTGAAATTTTTTCGCCCTCCTGGTTTGTCTTAGCGCCTGCCCTTTGCATAAACAGCATAAGGAAGATTCTTCCCAGGAAGATAAGTTTCTTTCAGGTAATGCAACAACAACAACAACCCATGTCTTTTAGCATATAAATTTATAATTTCAATCATTTCTAGATTGATGCAATTGAAAAACCGTCAGATTCAGACTACCTTTGTCCAAACATGGTCCAGTTTCTATTAAAGCTTGTTATGAACAAACAAGCGAGTTTGCTAAGGTTTGTAAATAATTGAAAATTTTAAATATTCAATATTCGGTATAACTACTTACGTGTTTTTCGTAGATTTTGTTCGAGATTTTAATTAAAAATAATAAATTGAACGCACGTAAATTTTTGTGCAATTTATGTTTTTGTGTAATTTTATGTGTAAGTATGTTGTTCTCTTATGTGAGCTGAAGAATTTTCTTGAAACGAATAACTTAGAAACTTTCATAATGGTTATACAACCAGTTACGGCCACTTATCATGTTAAGTAACTTGGTGTCTAAAAGATACGTTTAAGTCACAATTAGAAGTTCAAGGCTGACTACCTCCAAAAATTTACAGCAGATACCTCCTTTTAAAATTTTTCCGTAAGTTTAGATAAATTTTAGTTCCAAAGCTACCAAAAACCAAAAAAATTAAGATAATAGGGAATACCTCTAGCTCTACTCCTGCTTTAAAGAAAAACGCAGTGTATTGTTAGAATCCAGGAGGCCGGAAAGCTCTTTATTTCTGGTCGAAGCGTAGTTTTTTATTTTCAATATTTGCGCTTGGTGGTAAGGCTTTCCATTTTTTTTGCGTTGGAATGTTGAAGTATTAGTGTATTTTAAAGGCAGTAAAAACGCAGATTTATAGGGTTTTTTACAAATAAACAAAATAATTAAAAAAATAGTCAATGGTTAACTCTTAAAATTATGATTTGACCATTTTATAAGGTCTTAACTTTTTTAAACTTATTGCTTTATTATTTACTAATTTACTAATATTGCTTACTGTCAGGCAGCAAATACCACTATTTTTTGTATTGAATGAAAACAACTTTTTTTTATTTTAGTTGTTTGTTGCGAGAGTTGACTGCCTTTGTGAGTTCAGGAACTGCGGTTAAGAAAGAACCACTTGCCAGTTTGGGTGCTGTAACTCAACTTCTCTATATGATTGACGGAAGTATGTATAGTATAGTCTATACATAAATAATGTGGACTGGCGACAAAACTCGAATTTTAAAATGTTATATATGCATAACGGATGTTAGAATATGTGCGGGACATATATGGGAGCATAGTTTAGACTCTTGGCTATTTTTTGAAAAGGTTAGGAAAAAATGTTTTTTGATGACGTCATCACTACAGCCGATGCCGTGAAAAAACCTGGTCCCAAAAAAAACCAAAAACTTTTTATTAGTACGAGATAAGAAACGCCGCTTGGTATGCTGTTAAAACATACTTTTCTGAGTTTTTTCTGAAAGTTTAAGCGAAATCAGCTCGCTCAATTTTTTTTATAATGCGTTGAATGCGCGCGGTTTTCGCGATTTTTCGCGAATTTTTGCCACGTTAATACACTTTCCGAATTATTTATTTTGTTTTGCTTCCTGCTCTAAGTCTGTACGATATTGATCATATTGTTATTTATTAAATGTCCGCCAATTTTTATTCCTTACTTTTGACCTAAAAATTTTTTTTGGGGGGTTGACCCCCCGGGGGCAAGGGGGGAGGGCTAAACACGAATGCCGAAAAATTTTTTCAAAATTTTTTTTCAAAACCGGCAAAAATGTAAAATTTATCACATATGACGAATTTTGATATCGTTTGTTTAAAAAACCTAATATTAAGCTTACAATAAGCTGTCAAAAATGACGAATTTGGAAGGATTCCAAGCCCGTATGCCCTTATTGTAAGCTTAATATTATGTTTTTTACACAAACGATATATCAAAATTCGTCATATGTGATAAATTTAACATTTTTGATGGTTTCGCAAAAAAAATTTTGAAAAAAATTTTTGGCATTCGTGTTTGACCCCCCTAGCCCCCGGGGGTCAACCAACACCCCAAAAAAAATTTTTAGGTCAAAAGTAAGGAATAAAAATTGGCGGACATTTAATAAATAACAATATGATCAATATCGTACAGACTTCGAGCAGGAAGCAAAACAAAATAAATAATTCGGACAGTGTATTAGCGTGGCAAAAATTCGCGAAAAATCGTGAAAACCGCGCGCATTCAACGCATTATAAAAAAAAATTTGAGCGAGCCGATTTCGCTCAAACTTTCAGAAAAAACTCAGAAAAGTATGTTTTAACAGCATACCAAGCAGCGTTTCTTATCTCCTACTAATAAAAAAGTTTTGTTTTTTTGGGACCAGGTTTTTTTCACCGCATTGGCTGTAGTGATGACGTCATCGAAAAACATTTTTCTGGCCTTTTCAAAAGATAGCCAAGAGTCTAAGCTATGCTCCCATATATGTCCCGCACATATTCTAACATCCGTGATGCATAACATTTCAAAGTTCGAGTTTTGTCGCCAGTCCGCATCATTTTTGTATAGACTATAGTTCTTACTTAAATTTAATTATAAAAAACGTTTATTATACTACTATACTAGAACCAACTGGGGTTGGGGTTAAGGTTGTGGCACAGGGACATATCTTACGTCTTGCATACTGAAGGTCTCTGGAGCAAGTCCCGACTGAGACACGCTGCATTATGATAATATTGCCAGACCGTGCACGGTCTGAAAATGCCCCCCGCTTTATTGGAGGATTTCCCCCCCCCCCGTTTTATTGCCCCCCCCCCTCGCCTGCAAAAAAATGAACAAAATTATGACGCCATTTTTCATTTTTTTACCTATTATGACGCCATCATCGCGAAATTTTAGAAGTTTTTAGCCCATTTCATAGCATTTTAAGCCATTTTAGACCTATTTTTACCTTATTCTTGCTTTTTTGTCCCTTTTTCCTACTTTTTTTTCTATTTTTTTCTCTTTTTTTTTCTTTCTCCCCTGCTTGCCCCCCCCCTCCGTTTTATTGCCCCTCCCCGTTTAAAAAAAAGTTGCCCCCCGTTGTGGAATGACCCCCCCCCTCAATAAAACCCCGGAGGGCAGTGCACAGGTCTGTATTGCTGTTAATATTGTTATGTAGTAATTGGTTACGCAGTTAGTGCTGAGTAACGTCAGCCTTGCGTATTCTGCGTTATGCAAAATAATTAAACTTTTTTTAAACAATAAATTTTAACTTTGCAAAAATGTCGCTATGTCGCATTATTCCTTGTGGAAAGCTAACAATAATTAACAATTGTTGCACACGAGTAGTAGCAAAAAATGCCGGAATTTTGCTATTAAAATCGCACATGTGCAATTTATCCAGCAAAATTTGGGAAAAATGTGTACAATCATTACGTTCGCTTGATTTGTATTCGTGGTTAAAGTCATTGCTTAAATTTAAACGAAAAACGCGGGGTTTCGAAAAAATTTCAGTCAATCCCGGCGGCTCCTCCCGACCTAGAATTTTCGCATAAACCGGCCTGGCCTGCCAGTCTCCTACTGAGCACTCATCAAAATAAAATCGCGAAATTTTCCTACAAATCCAATAAAATCGCGAAATTTTCCTACAAGCCGGTTGCACTCCAGACGCCAATAAACGAAAATCAATAAACGGTTTGTTCAATTGTCAGATAATATCCTAAAAGGTTTATTCTAATAGGGTTCCGAACGGCTACCGCTTTAGCTAATGACCAAGCTTTAGAGCTATTGTCTGATAAATGGTATAAATAATAATAACAATAAATAATTGGTATAAATCCACCTCGAAACGAAAACATTAATTTCTTGAATATTAAAGTTTTGTTGCCAGAACGCCTTTTTGCGCACTATTATAATATAATAGTAATAATACCAAAAATATATAATACTATATATTATATTAAGAAAAAATATGACACTCAGTCTCAGAAGCGAAACAATTTGGTGCCATTTTTTTAGCACTGCCAATAATTGTTGTGCGCATAAAATGGCAAAACAACTGCTCTTATTGAGGCATGTGTCATGTAAATGGGCACTGCTCAAAATGTAGCAGTGTTTTTACGCATATCCTAGCATGCTAACTCGAACGCACTGCATTTTGAAGCACACTGCACTTTTTTAGCAATCTTATGCGCATATATGCGCATATACTGCACATAAAATGGCACAATCGCGGGAAACAAAAAAATAAACCCACTTAAAAACCACTGCTTAGTTTTTACACTATACACAATATACAAACTTTTAGTATAGACATACGAAAATAAAATCCAATACAATACACAAAAAATCTATTTATGTATTGCATTGGATTTTATTTTTGTATGTCTATACTAAAAGTTTGTATTTTGTGTACAGTGTGCAAATTAAGTACTGGTTTTATAGTGGGTTTATTTTTTCTTTCCCGCGGTTGTGCCATTTTATGTGCAGTATATGCGCATAAAATTGCTAAAAAAGTGCAGTGGGCTTCAAAATGCAGTGCGTTCGAGTTAGCATGCAAGTATATGCGCAAAAACAGTGCTACATTTTAGTTTAGGCATGTGTCCTGTAAATGGGCAATGCCCATTTACACAACACATGCCTCAATAAAAGCAGTTGTTTTGCCATTTTATGCGCACAACAATTATGGCAGTGCTCAAAAAATGGCACCAAATCGTTTCGCTTCTGAGACTGAGTGACATATTTTTCCTTAATATATTACTATTATAATATAATAATAATGTTTTACTTTATAATAGATGGAAATTCACGATAAATTTATAACCTGATTGAAATATTTTTTTAGTGAAACTACCTTTAAAAGAAAAAGAAGATCTCCGAGAAGAAATTTCCAAAGAAGTTGAAATCCTAAATACTGAATTAAAATCTGACGATAAATATGTTCAACTGCTAGAAGTTTTAAATGCCATTTAATAAAATGTGGCGTCTTGCTAATCCTTACGATTTTGTTAATAAAAACGTTGATTTATGTTTGGTTGTTTTTAGAAGTAATTTGAATTTGTAAAGAATTAAAATGTATTTGTAAATAAATGTTAATTGATCTATTTTTTTCGGTGTGGCACATCAAACAGCAAAAGAAGTAACTCTCAATATTAATTTTTAACTTGTTACTGTAATTAACTATAGAATACCACCGTCGGTCAACGACACGACGGTGTTACGATACACAAAGTGATAATGCGAATGTAATATGTCACTCGTAATTATTATTTAATAATCACATTAGCATAATCGAACCCAGGTGGCCTAGTTTTAGTCTTATGTCTAAACAACTACATACGAAGTTAGCTGTTTGTTGAAAACAGTCTTGTTATTAAATGAATTTGCGATTTTGAGTCGAAAAATTAGATTTTTTGCTTGGAATGGGAAAAATTGATACATTAACAATATGATTAATATTGATATAAAAGACAGACTACTAACTGACTATTTAGTCACAAAAAGTTTTGATTATTTTTATTATTATTTCAAAATCATATATTTGCTTGACCGTAACAATTATTGACATTAAAGAATATTGTTTGAACTATTTAAAAAAACCTGAATAGGTGTTTTTAACAACTAGGGGCGTGTTTCGTAAAAACCTTTGTAAATTCTCATTGTACAAATCTCCGCCTATTTTTTGTAAAATACACTAGGTTTTTCGACTTGTAATCCAAGGGAGAGCATCTCCGGGCACTGCTCTGCGCTGATTGGTTGCAGCCACGTCATTTCATCTATGCTGACCGATCAATATTCGCCGTGTCGTATATCATCTATCATGTAATTTACAAAAAATAGGCGGAGATTTGTAAAATGAAAATTTACAAACGTCTTTATGAAATAGGCCCCAGGTAATATTTAAATTGTAAACTTTTATTTCTCCTACTAAGCCTAAACAAATCTAAAAATCAAGCAAAATTTTACCATAATAAACTTATTTGAACTGATTTGTTTTTAAAAAGTTTCTTTTATATCAATAAAAGAAACGTTTTTGGAAAAAAAATAATACATTATTTAAATTTTTCTATGAGTTGATAATTGCATTTAAGCCACAAAGCATCTTATAAATTTAATTTGTAATTAGCAATCTATATTTTGGCTAAAATGTAATTTTTTACAATTTAAAGATGCAGTACACTAATTCGTGGTGTTATTTTTGCGTTAAAAAAAATGTATTACACCATGGACTTTAATATAAGATAAACTCTTTTTTTTTAATTATTTTTTCGTGTCCACTATGGGCGTATTTCGTTTTTCGGATAAATGATTACTGAAGCAGTCTTAAAAAGTGTGACAAGTTATTTGATTGGTGTTTATAATTTTAATGAAAGCTAGTTTTTTAATACTAGAAAGAAAGTTGGCTAGAATCAGGGGGTGGGGCCCGAACTCCCTCAATGTAGTAAAATATGCGGCGGGCCACTTTTTGTTTTTGCAATAACTTGATAAAGAAAACCAAAACACAAAACAAGCATATCATTTTACTCAGAAAAATAACGAAATTTTTGTAAAACTTAAATTTTTAATTTTTTGGCTCGGTGCCAGTTTTATGTTGATATGAACTTAAAATTTAAGTATGCCAAAAACTTTCCCTCGTAAATCTACTTGTATCTTTGTTAATAATATAGCTAAAGAGTCATAATTAGTGCGAGGTTGTTCGCTATTAGTAGGCGGTTTTAACGGTATGCAATTATATCATGGTATTACATTCCTGTCGTTCGGGATTTTGAGTTGAATTTACACATGCAGAAAACAATGCTTTTTATGCTGTGAAAAAACAAAGACTTTTTAAAGCGTTATTGCTTAAGCTGTAGAAGTGCTAAACACTATTTCTATATATCAAAAAACCTAAATCGCCTGGGCTTTAATATAAAATTATTATTAAAGGCTTTTTAATTTTTTTAATAATGTATTAAAGATATGAAATTGCTAGAAATATTTTTGAAAATATCACCATTTTCAAGTGGTCAAAAATACTTCAAATAGTTTAAAGCGACCATGCAAAAGAGACATTTTTTGATTTGTTTTATTTTTCTTTTTCTAACGCCGTACTGAACGTTATCCTACGTTGAAAAAACCGCAGTGATCATTTTCTTTTTGTAGAGAAATTTTAGAGACACCATGGCAAATTCGAAAAATTCTGAAAAAACACCTGTTTTGGAGCATTGTAACAGGTATTATATTCAAAACTAATTCAATTTTACTCTTTTTTAACCATATTGGTCCGAAATTATTAAAGAACGTTTAAATAACGCTATTTTTTAAGTTCCAAAACGTTTTTTCGCCGATGATTTTTTCGTAAAAATTTCACTGTTCTTCAAAATTTCAAATTTCATGCATTTGCATTATTTGCGTTTCGCATAGTCAAAAAACAACTAAAAACTTTTAAAAATTACTTATATTAAACAAAAATATTTAATAATCAACGATAATGTAACTTTTTTCAATATTTATAGATATAAATTATAAACATTATTTTTTTATACATTTGTATTGTTTTTGACGGTATTTTTGGTTTAAAACAAAAATTACAATTTCATGCGCATTTCAGACCTAAGCGAAAAATCGTAATCAAAAAAAAACGGCGACAAATGGCATAAAAAGTAAAATATCTTAAAAACAATATCTTCTTATTTTCGTTTTTTTTTTCTAATATACGAACTAGCCTTGAAAAATGCTCTAATAATAAAGCAGAAAAAAGGGGCGATTTTTCC
>JASAMX010026412.1:0-32083 GCA_030248175.1 Microlaimidae sp. YZB2_3
ACCTTGGGTCGACCCCCCCCCTAAAAAGCTAGGGGGGTTCGACCCCCCTAGGACCCCCCTCCTAGATTTTGAAATGTCATTTACCCGGGGTAAACACCCCCCCCCCCCCCTGGCTTTTTGACCGTGTTCATCTATAAGTGCATTTTTACGAACACATTTTTGAGCCATTCTTGGCCAAAAGCTCATTTTAGCCTCAAAACAAACAAATTTGGAAAAAATTAAAACAAAAAGGTATTTTCAAGGCAACCATCCCTCCGCACTTTTAAGTGGGAAGAGGGGGCGGGGGATTCCCAATCCCAACCTTCCGCACTGCTTTAATGAAACACGAAATCATTCCTGATCTTGAAAAAAACAAAAAATATTGGATTTTTTTTAAAGTTTCTCGTCCAATGTATAAAATAAAATTTTTCCGTCTCAATATTTTTCAAAATAAATTGAATAAGTATTGTAATAACAAATAATTGTGTCTGATCATATAGGTGAGCAGCCTCTCGGATTTTGGGGGGTATACCTGACCCCCTTAGGTAGGCAGCCTCCCAGATTTCGGAGAGATAGGATAGGAGGGGGATTCGGGTATACCCTTCCCCCGAAAATTAAGGGGGGGGGGTCGGGTGTCCCAAAAAAATTTTTTTGGGGTATACCCATAGGTGGGCAGCGGCAGCCTCTCGGATTTTGAGGGGGGTGTCCGGCAAGACCCAAATTTTAAGGGGGGTGTACCCAATATTTCCGCGCTGCCTTAAAATGGGCTTAAAACGCGTAAACAAACGTAAAACAAGCTAAAAATGCCTTAAAACTGTGTAAAAATAAAATAAGACCTTATTGCAACTTATAAATTTTATTTTTTAATTGTTTTAATAATAATGTGTTTATATATTTTTATAATTAGATTAAAAATCATAGTTTTTTTTTAATAATTACGTAATAATAGAATAGCAATATTATTGTCTTGATTATAAAGTCAATTATCACAAACTTTTTAATCCATAATCTTATATTTAATTAAAGCTTATATACATACATGGACGCAGCCAGGGGGGTCTAAGACTCCTCTTTTAGGTAGGCAAAGGGAAAAATTTGGGGTTAGACTAGACCCCCTTTTGCAGTGGCGTGCTCAGGATTTCATTTCGGGGGAGGGCGGTTCGGGAGGAGGCACTACTAACCCTGAAGGGGGGGTGAGGGCGAGAGCCCCCCAGCGGGGTCAAGGGGCGGAGCCCCTTATCAGGGGGGCAGAATGCCCCCGGGGGAGAAAATTTTTAATTTAAGGCGCTAAAATACACTTGAAATTTTAATTCCAGATGATACTTATTACAAAATTTAAGGTTTCTTATACCTACACATTTAAAACATGTGTTTAAAACGTTAATTAAAGGATAATAGGGTTTATAGTAGTTTTATTAAACTGTATACCTTAACTACTGAACGGGATAATCGATTTGTAATCGAAAAACTAAGATAAATTGTTAATTAACAATTAACTCTTAATTTTTTTTGGTCCTTTTATAACGCTTAAAAATTTTTCTCCGGTAGGCAAATTTGGGGGGGGTGTCCCCGGGTACCCCAAATTTAGAGGGGGGAGTGTCAGCAAAATCCGAAATTTTGGGGAGTATAACCCCCAACCCCCCCCCCCCCGCCCACCTATGGGTATACCTCAAATACCTCAAATTTGGGGGTATTTGAGGGGGTGTTTGAGGGGTGTCGGCAGTAATGGGGATTTTTTGGGGGCACAACCCCTCCCCTGCCCACCTATGCCGACCCAAAATTTGGGGGGAGGGGTGTGACCCAAAATAATTTTTTGGGGTTTCTCTCAAAATACCCCATTTTTAGCGTTTTTAGTACTGGTATCCGCTAAATTTTAAGGGGGGTGTTGTGGTGTCCGCGGTACCCCTAAATTTTAAGGGGGGGGGGGGGGTGTCGGCAGTATTCGGGATTTTAGGGGGGATAACCCCCTCACCCCCTGTCCATCTATGTATCTGATTATATTTTTTTAGCGACGTGAAGTGCCAGTTGTTGGATTTATTCGTGAAACTGAACGACTGGCCCAAATCCCAGCCGAAATCCGGCGGACAAAACGACTCCAACAACCGACCGCGCAACGACGAAACGCGAAACAGACCGCTTGCAGAATTAAACCGACCGCTCCCAGACTCCAACCGACCGCACACAGACTCAAACCGACCGCACACAGACTCCAACCGACCGCAACAACCGACGGAATCGGTGGGGACGCAGACGGAGCCAGTGAACATCGTTGACATTCCCATCGACTTCAGCGTCCCACCGCCCAGTTTTATCATGCGAATTCCACCGCCCGTTAACCCCGGTAGGTATTATATAATATATAATTGTCGTTTGTTACGACTAAAAAGTCACAATCAGTATAAAATCAATGGAATTTTGACTCGTAACGTTTTATAGTATTTGTGTGTCAAGGTCTCTCCGGACAGTTTTCTTAAGTCTGAAAAATCGCGATTTTTGGCATACAAGATCTCGTGAAATACAGAAATATCTCCATAAAAATTAATATGAGTGTTAAAAAGGCAAAAATACCACGATTATAAAGTGCACGTAGTTGAAATAATTGATATTAAAAATCAGATTGCAACAAATTTTTTTTAAAACCCTTAGATAGATAGATAATATGCTACTGCCGCACCGCCTAGGGGCACGGCGGAGGGGGGGGGGGGCATTTGGGGGGGGGTTAACCCCCCCAAATTCTGAGAAGGGGGGTTTAACCCCCCACTCAGAAGTGGGGGGAAGAAAAAGTTAACCCCCCCAATTTTGGAAAACTGAAGAAAAAAATGTCTTTAAAATGACTTCTAACTGCCTCCAAACTTAAGTTTTGAGGTCAAAATGAATGGTTTAAGCAATAAAAAGCTTAAAAATGCAATAAAAAGGGCTTTTTGACCTAAAATTAGCGTTTTTTACCTATTTTTCCTTCAAAATAAAAAAAAACGATATGGGTAAAATGCACTCCAGAAAAAAACGATATGGGTATTTTGCGTTTCTCGGATTTTAACCCACCCTCCCTAATTTGGGGTTCAACCCCCCCACTCCGGACCAACTTGCCCATGTATGCCTAGAACCCATGGTGCTCTTATCGGGTGCACAACATCGACAGTGTCAAAGATAAAAGTAACAGCCTGCTAACAACCACAAATACAGCAAGATTAAATAAAAACCATAAAAACAAAAATAGCAGCTAAGTAGCTAGACCCAGGATTGTATAAATATGCACTACTCGTTATTTATTAGAGAAAATACTTCCAATAAAGAGGAATTGTTACCCTTTTTCACGTACGTAACAATTTATGGAAATATTTTTGTATTTATGGTTTAATATACAATTTTCCATAAAAAATAGGGGTTAATTTTTTCAAAATTGCAGTGAGACAGCGATTTAATTTAATTTGGTAAAATTTAAAGCTCCAGATAGTATATTTCTATTGAAATTTATAATTTTTGGAAGGCCATAATATCTTTTGTAGTTTTTAACGCATAAATAGTTCTGTCGTGCGTTTTATCGATTTATTTCAGAGAGTTTGTTTATAAATCGCTTTTAGAGCTTATCAACCTATGGTTGCAGTGGCATAGTCGGTTGGCGCGTCGTCAAATTTTTGAAAGGTCCTGAGATCGATTCCCACATGAAACAATTTAGTTCACATAAAGTCAAAAAATATCATTTGTAAACAAAATTTGTTTCCTGCTTTTCGCCAGTTAGTCAAATTTTCGTCATTTGAATGTCTTAAAATATTATAATAGTCTATAAGTATAATAATTCAAAAATAAATTGTGTCTAAATAAAAAAGGGTAATTTTTGCTCTTTATTGCAATTGGTTTACTACTGAACGCTCTGCAATAAAAACTGTCCGGAGAGACCTTAAAGAATAAAAAGTGTTAAGTTGCAAGTATTGTACGACGATTCTGACTCGTTTTGTCATAAAAATGGCGATATTACTTGTCTTAAATATCACCGGGCAAGTCACTGCCCAGGCAAAGAAAGGGTGTGGGAAAACTTTCACAGAAATAGGACCTCCTTCCCGCAGAAAATTTTGAAACTGGCGATACATACTTGTTTGTATTCCAACTAGAAACACCTCCTTTTCCTCCCGCTTGAAATTGGTAGTTTTTTAAGTGGTAAAAGGTTAAAAATGGGGTTACTGGTGAATACTTTCCTATAGGGCTTATGATAGCTTATGCGTAGAAAAATAGTTTTGCAAGCTTGGGGTTAAGGGGGGGGTTAAGCTATATGTGGGCAACCTCCTGGTTTTTTGGGTGTATACCCGGAAAAACATTTTGGGGGAAGAGTTTTCATAAACTTTATTGTTTGCGCTTTAATACCAGAACTAGGCCAAAATTATAAGAGGGAATGTCTGGGGCACCCCTAAACTGTGATGGATGTCGTGTCGCAGTTTCAGAATTTTTGATACAGTACAATTCTACTTCTACCCCTCTTCCTGCCCACGTATGGGTCAAACAGGAGAAAAATAATATTCTTGCCAATTTTTTTTTTAATTTTGTAGTGTTTTTACGCATAAAAAGAGGAGAAGTTAAATTCACACATGGGCAAGTTGGTGCGGAGTGGATGGGGTTAAACTCGGAATTAGGGGGGGGGTTAAAATAAAATCCAAGAAACGCATTTTACCCTAGACCTGTGCACGGTCTGGAAATACACCCCGTTTTATTGGAGGATTTGCCCCCCCCCCCGTTTTATTGTCCCCCCCCCCGCCAAAAAATGAAAAAGTACCCTAAAATTATGGCGCCATTTTCGGTTCCATTGAGCCACCAGGACTGTGCTGACCATCGGGCAGAACCTAACGGACCTACGGGTTCCACTACCACCTAAACCTGGTTGCTGGATCTTTTCTTTTATAGAAATGTGTCCAGCGTGGCATGGCTAGAGTGTTTGTTGTTGTACGTCGGCCACATATGGCAGTTTTCCATCTAGCAAACCAGTAGACAAATACAGCTCTATTGTGTGTAGAGTTTGTAGCACTGACCTTGCAGGAACACTTATACTGGCCATGTACGACGTTAAATAGTAAGATCAATATTAGGCGCGACTTAAAAAATCCTTTAGACAAAGACCTCGGAATGGGTGAACACTGCATGTAGTGAACACTCTAGCGGTAAAGGTTGCCAACATCGTTTCGTTATTAATGTTGGACGAAGTGTCTTAACCATAGGGGTGAAATATTTTCGCAACTCCTGGCTTGTCTTAGCGCCTGCCCTTTGCATAATCTGCATAGGGAAGATAAGTTTCAGGTTATTCAAAAACAACAACAACGCCATTTTCGACTTATGATGACGCCATCATCGCAAATTTTTTGAAGTTTTTAGCCTATTTCAATGTTTTTTAAGATCTTTCAGACCTATTTTTACCTTATTTTCGCTTGTTTTTGTCCCTTTTTTCCTTTTTCCCTTCTTTTTTCTCCTTTTTTTCTTTTTTTTTCTTTCCCCCTGCTTGCCCCCCGTTTTATTGCACCCCCCGTTTCAAAAAAGTTGCCCCCCGTGCTCCCCCCGTTTTGGAATTGCCCCTCCCCAATAAATCTCCGGGGGGGCAGTGCACAGGTCTGTACCCATAATCCATATTGTTTTTTTCTGAATTGCATTATTTTACCCATATTGTTTTTCAATTTTGAAAGAAAAATAGACAAAAAACGCTAATTTTAGGTCAAAAACCCTTTTTATTGGATTTTTGAGGTTTTTATTGCTTAAAACGTTCATTTTGACCTTAAAACTTAAGTGTGGAAGCAGTTAGAAGTTATTTTTAACACATTTTTTTCTTCATCTTTTGAAAATTGGGGGGAGGAGGTAGTTAACCTTTTCTTTTCCCCCCCCCACTTGTGAGTGAGGGGGGGGTGAAACCCCCCATTTCAGAATCTGAGGGGGGTAATACTGCCGCAACCCTCTAGGTGGGCGAGCCTTCCGGATTTTGGCTAAGAAGGCTATACCCGACTACCAAAAATTGGGGGGGGGTGTTCCTAAGTCAAGGAACCCCTGCACAGCCCCGAGGAGTTGTACGGAATAGTAGGGGCCAATCTAAAGGTACGGGGTCGATGGAGTCCCCGTAATTTTGAATCCGAAGGGACTTTAATCATATATCAGCATAGGGGGGGGGGGGCACCTCCCTAGTCTCGAAATTTCGGACCAACCCCTAGAAAAAAATCTAGGCCCCTCCTCCCCCCAAAATTTTCAAATTTTGACACTCTTTCCTCTTTAGAATTCTAAATCGACCCCTCCCCCTACCGAGCCGAATTTTGGGTATGAAGTTAGGTCAGAGTTCACTGTCACAAACACGGTTTTGTGGTGAAAAACATAAATAGTCTTGTGGTTTTGTGTGGTTTGTGGCAGGCTGCCGCCAGAGGTGTTGGCCGCCGCACCACACCTCTCTCACACACACCAAAACAAAAAGGAGGGACAGAAATAGTCTTATTTTAGTATATAAAATTTTTTTATACGTAAATAGTGTATTTTAGCATATAAAATTATATATTAGTGTGGTAAAAAACTTACAAATGATTTAATGTGACTTTGTTTGGAAACCAGACGCCCTCTGACCCCCCTCTGGATTTCAAACTGGTCTACCGTGGGTCGACTTCCCTAAAAAGCTATGATGGTACTGACCCCCCTGGACCCCATCCCATACATGGGCAAGTTGTCCGGAGTGGGGGGTTAAACGCCAAATTAGGGGGGGTTAAAATCCGAGAAACGAAAAATTTCATATCGTTTTTTTTTTCTGAAGTTTATTTTACCCATATCGTTTTTTTAATTTTGAGGAAAAAATAAGTAAAAAACGTTATTTTAGGTCAAAAAGCCCTTTTTATTGAATTTTTAAGCTTTTTACTGTTTAAAACATTTATTTTGACCTCCAAACTTAAGTTTGGAGGCACTTAGAAGTCATTTGAAGACATTTTTTTCTTCATTTTTCCAAAATTGGGGGAAATCCTTTTTTCTCTCCCTCACTTCTGAGTGGGGGGGGGGGTTAAACCCCCTTCTCAGAATTCGGGGGGTTAGCTTCCCCCAATCCCCACCTCGTGGCCATATATGCTGGACCCTCCTCCTAGCTTTCAAAGGACCATTTACCCGGGGTAGCCACCCCCCTAGCTTGCCGGTCCATGCTCATGTATGACTTTAATCCTCAAAATACTTATGAGTCAAGTGATTTTTGAGCCTGCTAAAAGGTTTAATTTTAAGATTTTTGGGCCTTGATTTTAAGGTCTGTTTTTGAAATTGCTTAGATCACGTCACAGCCTTTAGTTTTGACTAAGATATTGGTTCTAAAATATGGAGGTTCTAAGTTTCCTCCGCTCCAACGACCCCAAATCGATTTAAAGAAGACCTTCGACATCCGCGAAGTGATCGCCCGAATTGTGGACGGGAGCGAATTCGACGAGTTTAAGGCGCGACGGCGGCGTTTTAGTTGTGCAACAACTCACGTTGTGCTGATGCTTCGGAAATACAATCCCCGAACTATAAATGCCAATTATAATATAGTTAACAGGAAAGTAAAAAAATTTAATAGTAAAAAACAATTTTTAAAAAAATATAATAAAAGTAAAACAGCTTATGGTAAAATAGGTAAAGTAATAAAACAATAAAGTAAACGTAACGCCCTTGCGCCTCTGTAGGCGAAATACGGGGAGACTCTTGTGACGGGGTTCGGTCGGCTCTACGGCTATCACGTAGGAATCATTGGAAATAACGGAGTTCTTTTTTCGGACTCCGCTCTCAAAGGTCGGTGTGGAGTGGTTTCTGTTGGTCCGAAATTTGGAAAAAAAAATTAACAAAACAATGGAGCTCTTTTTAGAGGCTCGGAGCTCACAGAACATCAGAATAATTGAGAACGCTTCTTTTATCTAAATTTTTTTGGTTTTTACAATCCTTCTTCCGATTTTGTTTGGCGCTCAGAAAAAAAAGTCGGAATATAAAAACACAAACAATTCAAGTAGATTATAATTTGGATAAACTGACCAAATTTCTTTTGAAAAAATGAATGATATGACAATTTTAAAGTTATTTTCTGGTATAATTCCATTCCCTTAGCTCTGCTATGCTCCTTAGCCTGTTTTCCTCAACCCGCTATGCTTATGTTTAAATGAAACGTGTGTAATAATAATAGTGCGAAACCGCTCAACACCCGCGTCAAAAAGGAACCCATTTCATCCAACTGTGCTGTCAGCGCGGGATTCCCCTCATCTTCCTCCAGAATATCACCGGGTTTATGGTGGGCCGGGAGGCGGAAGCGGGCGGGATCGCCAAGAACGGGGCGAAAATGGTCACCGCCGTCGCGTGCGCCCGCGTACCCAAATTAACCGTGGTGGTAGGAGGGTCCTACGGCGCGGGGAATTACGGTAACCGTCACCGTGACGATGACTGCAGTAGCATTGTGCACTAGGAGAGGGTATATATAGCACGGGGTTTTTCTTAATTCTTAAAAAAGAAAACAAATTGATGTGTTCTAAAAAAACTTGAACTCTATTTACACTATGTCAGGTTTTTTTACTTATTCTAAAGTTGAAAATGACAATGAAAACTTCTAATTCAGCCAGATTATACGACACATTACTTACTTCACAACACTCCGACACCACCACATACCGTAACCGTACCCAAACGAAAGTAAAAAAAATTTGCAGGGTTTCCCCAAAAAACTAGTAAAAATAGTCTTATTAAGTATATTTTTAAAATTTTTCAATCTTAGTCCTTCTGTAAAGCTTAGATACATAGCAGGGACGTAACCAAGGGGGCAAGGGGGCGGTCGCCCCCCCCCCCAAAGCCGAAACGGTCGGACAGGGGGAAAAATAAAAGATTGTTTGGTTGGGTTGGTTGGGCGGGGGGGGGGCGGCCGTCGCCCCCCCCCCGAAATGGTCACCAGATAGTAAAATTTCGGGGTTTTCAGAGGTTTAAAATTCAAAATTTTTTAGCGCCGAGCGATTAGCGAGGCGCCAAACGATAAAATAGTTTTAGTACCACAATTGATCCCCAAAAACCAAAAAATTTTTCCGCTTCGCTCAGCGGTCACTTTTTTTAGTATACATTATATCTCGCTATTTATCTTGCCTTATGCTAATGTTATTTCAAAGTCAGTACAATGTTTTTTATAAGTAATAAGTACTACACAGAAAGCAAAACAAACAATCATATTGGTTGATTTATGTACCTCCCCCCTCCCTAATGTAATTTTTAACTAAGAAAACATGTTTTTACTGCTAAAAACATTAGATAATACGTTATTAGGCCAAAAACAGTGAGCTTTATCTACGTTTATCCCTGCTTTTTTAACGTTTTCAAAAATTAAGGGGGGCTCCGCCCCCCCCCCCCAAATTTTTTTTGTACTACAATCCCTCCCCCCATATTTGTTTTGTGCTACAATTCGCCACCACCCCCCCCCCAAATACGTCCCTGATACATAGTGATTCATTTAAGCGTAAAAATCTTTGGATTGATGATATTGTTGTTTTTGTTAATTACATTCAAAAAATGTTAACGCTTAAATTAAACTCGAATCACCTGGTGCCGCATTCAAAGCGCGATTATCTTGACTAGTCGTGACTCGTGTACAAAATACAAATCGTGACTCTTATTGGCTGCGAGAACATTCTAAGCTCCGCCTTCAGGCGTAATTTATTGGTCGTTTGTTCACATTTTTCATGCACCCATGAGGCAGTCAGAATTACTTTTTTTTTCTTAATCCGATGATAATCGCGATTTATGAATGCGAATCCTGCAAATTGAAACATCCCGATTTTTCTCAGTCTAAACATAAGTGCCGTATCTACTATCTAATTATTATAAAATGTTATGTGTCTGCTTGTTCGGTCGTCGGCACCGGTAAGGTATGTGCGGTCGGGCCTACGGCCCTCGTTTCCTCTACATGTGGCCGAACGCCCGAATATCAGTGATGGGCGGGGAACAGGCGGCCAACGTTTTGGCACAGATCCAACGGGACCAGCGAGCCAGGCATGAATAATCGCGCAAATTAGACCCTTGCATGTTTAATTTTAAAAAAAAAGTTTTTTTAATTGATATTTCCACCTTTGCGGGTTTAATTTGAAGGAAAAAGTTTTTAAATAGATACAAGTTTTTGACGCAGGAATAATGTGCGTTCGAGTTTATATTTTTTGTTCAAACTGTTCCTTATAGGTTTTAGCATTTTTTAGTTTATCTAGGATAATTGCAGCGGTGAAAATTTCGAATTTTGCGGGTTTATTTAGAAGAAAAGAAAGTTTTTACATTGACATAAGTTTCTGGCGCCAGAACGAATGTGCTTGTTGCTATGTATTTTTCTGTGTAATTTTTGGGCCCGCTGGCAGGATTTTAGTAGTTTTTTTGGCTTTTTATTTGTTTTGTAAAGGACAAAGCAGTAAGACGTCGCAAGTTTTGCGAATTAATTTTTTAATTTTGGTATCTACAAAAATACAAAATCCGTTCGTTTTTAAAATTAAAATTTTTTATGCTATTTAACATAGCAAGCTGAAACTGAAACTGAGTGGTTGTTGCTTAACTGAAACTGGGTGTTTGTTGATTGGCTGAAACTGGGTGGGTGTTTATTGGCGCGGGGTGCTATAAAGGAATTAAAAAAACTTCTATTCAGTATTTATAAATAATACGATTTAAATATTCCGCAGCCGTACACTATAAAATTAGTGTATCTTTTAAATTTAACATTATATGTAAAGTAGGGATTTTTTTCGTTAAATCGTATTCCATTAATATTTTTCTCTGACTTAAAAAACACCTAAACTGTTGGTTTTTTTTTCATTTAAACTTAAAATATTAAAAGGAATCTACAGAACACATATCATCACTCCCGTAGGTATCAATCATTTTTTTTACTTCGGAAAAGAACTTTTCAAAAACTAACAACTAATTCCTGGAGTATTCACACCTAGAATTCAAAAAAAATACAAATTTTCATTTAAATAACATTGCCATATTAAGTTTAAAAAGTCAAACCAAATCTTTTCAGTTTAGATTTAAAAATTATTTTATTGGCCAAAAATGCCAGTATTTCACGAAAAATGATTTTTCTCAAAAACTCGTATATATATGTTACTCGTGGCAAAAAAAATGTTCTAAAAGTGAAGAAAAAACTGAACATATAATAAATACTGTGTAAAATATATAATTATCTAATTTAAGCAATGTTTTGATCTTTATTTTTTGCTCTTTTTTGTAAAAATTTTGCAATAATTTTCTAACACCAGAAGCAAAAAAATACTAGTCAAAAGAATTGAGGCAATATTGTGTAGTGTGTAATTTTTTTGCTGCAGTTAATTTGGATTTTAAAAATAAAACGAAGTACAAAGTCTAACAAGAAGCACTAGAATTTTAGCCAAAAAGTGGATATAATTTTGAAAGTCTACTACTAGATACGATTTGGTATGATTTTACTTTTATGTAAATACGGCAATATCATTGAGGTTAAAGTCGACATTTTTTTGCAATTTTGTGTGACCACTTTGTTACTAATGAAGCGATGTTTTTCATGATTAGATACGGGTGGTGGCGATATTTTTTTTGCCATCCATTCTTGCAATTAGGTAATATCCAGGACCAATGTTTTTAAAAAAATATAGTTAAAATTTGCTGAATTTTTTTTTTTAATTTTTAAGTTACTGTACAATGAAGTGTCTACTTACTTTAATCCAAAAAATGGTTGTGTGTTGTAAAAAAACACACGGGCGAATGCATTGTATTCCGCAGCGACTATCCGTGCGGCAGAGATGGGAAACAATGGACGGATGAGGAGGAGTCCGCCCTCAAACAGCCAATCATCGAGCGCTTTGAAGAGGAGGGGCATCCTTATTACAGCAGCGCCCGCCTCTGGGATGACGGGGTTATCGACCCCGTGGACACCCGCCGCGTCCTGGGCCTCAGCCTAAGTGCCAGCCTGAACGCCCCGCTGGAGCCAACGGACTTCGGAGTGTTTCGAATGTGAAATGCGACGCAGTAGGGTGTTTTTGACAAATATGGGTGTTTTTAGTAAGTGTGGACACTGGACACAGTAGTAAAATATTAGTGGGCGGCGTGTCCGTAGCGAAAAGGAACGTCGGTAGGTAGGTGTATTCTAGCTGGGGGCCTAAACGCCAGCCTAAACGCCCCACTGGAGCCGTCGGACTTCGGAGTGTTTTGAATGTGATGGTTAAAGAGGGGGTGGGTTTTTTGTTACGTGTGGACATGGCAAGGGGGAACGATTGCAAAGGTGCAAAGGAACGATTTACCGGGGGTAAAACGATTGTAAACCAGGGGGTAAACGCAAAAAAAGAGGTATGGTATTTGGTGATACTCTAAAAAAAAATTTGGGACACCCCCAAATTCGGAGGGTCGGGTATACCCCATCCATACAAAGGCACGGGGGGGGGTTTAACCCCCTCCCAAATTCTGAGAAGGGGGGGTTACGTTTAACCCACCCCCACTCAGAAGTGGGGGGAGAGAAAAGGTTAAACCCCCCAATGTTGGAAGGAAAAATGAATAAAAAATGTCTTTAAAATGACTTCTGTCTCCAAACTTAAGTTTGGAGGTCAAAATGAATGTTTTAAGCAATAAAAAGCTCAAAAATGCAATAAAAAGGGCTTTTTTACCTGAAATTAGCGTTTTTTTACCTATTTTTCCTTCAAAATCGAAAAGCTATATTGGTAAAATGCACTGCAGAAAAAAAAACGATATGGGTATTTTGCGTTTCTCGGATTTTAACCCCCCTAATTTGGGGTTTAACCCCCCACTCGGGACCAACTTGCCCATGTATGGTATACCCCTCTAAAATCCGAGAGCCTGCCCACCTATGCTTTCACCCTCCAATCCTTACACTGTTACACCCTTGTGAAACCTTACGTTGTGTGTGAATACACCTTCTTAAAAAAGAGAGTGTGTAACCTTCTATTTTTGACTGTTTCTTTTTCTTGGCTTTTCTCTTGGTATATAGAAACGAAGGCACACCGAAAACATCCATGTAGAGAGAGAATGCTCGGTGATCCTGATTATTTTCGGTTGCTTGCCTTGGGTTTATTTATTCGGGCAGATTCCTTTCGGACTACGTCCCTGCGTTCTCCGAAACCAACAAGAAAAACGTTATTTTTGATCCGTTTTTTTGTTTATTTTCTTCGCGATTTTCGCGATTGGAACACTACGGACGTCATTTTTCGGATTGGAAATTTGCATAATATTAAAGCTGTTTTAAAAATGGAATTTCGGAGATTCGGAATGATTAAAAATACCGGATTGGATTTGTGAAGTCCTAACTTTAGCACTATATAAAGCCAGGAATACAACTCGTCGTGTTTAAACGAATTGAAATGTTATTATTGTTTGGATATGTGGATCGTACTAAGTGTTTTTGCGATTAGAAATTTAAACTTTTGGGTTTATTATTTTGCAATAGTGACTAATAATAGAGATAAACAATATAAAAACATAAAACTAACGTTTAATTTTTATTTTTATTAACGTGCTGACTGTGTGTAAAGTGTGACACAACACACAAAGTATTTTAAAGTTACAAACATCCTAGAATGTTTAAGCAAGGTAGTTGGAGATATTTTAATAAACCAAGATTAGATGATTTAATTTCGGCCAAGCACACCTTAAGGTTAGCCTTTAACTGTGGTGTTTAAGTTTAACGTTCGCATAGCAATTTGTATACGATTTATAAAGAAATTGATTTAAAGATTTAAATATTTAAAGACTTTGCAATTTTTATAGTAAAAGCATGGCAAAAGTCCATGGTTGAAATTAGGCTATTCAAAATTGGTCAATTACCGTATTTTGTATTTGAAAATTTAAAGTTGTCTGGTTGAAAATAAAATGTATAATTCTAACTCTAAATTCAAGGCAGAAAAAATAAATTCGTAGTTCAAAAATTTTACATAATTACATTATGCAGTATATGCTATGTTTAATTTTTTTAAATTTTTAATTGCCTTTAATTGCTGAAACGAAAAAAATTTGTATTTTTTAAAAATTTATCTGCAAAAATATAATTTTGAACATTACATTAATGAACAAATTAATAATAAAAAGCAGTAAAACTCTTATTTTAGTTTGTTTTTTTAACTAATTTTCTAGTTTTAGTGCAGAAAATTTATATCAAAAAAATAAAGCTTAAATAAACATCACAACACTAAGTAAACGGATAATACAATAAAAATCAGCTGATTATTACCAAAAAAGTTACTACACAAAAGCGTTATAGTCGTTCCGGCGGGGGGGGGGGCAACTCTCAATTTTTTCGGGCCTTTTGGGGCTTATCCCCCAAAGGGGGGGCGGCAGCCCCAAAAATTTTTTGTTTTTGTTTCCTTTGGCTCCTTTTTTTGGGGGTGGTGTAAAGCAGACCCTCCCCCTAAAACTAGAAACAAAACTTCCAAAATTCGGCAAAAACTCTAAAGAGATCTATTCATACGGATTCTGTTGTATATTTAATTTGCTCCTGTTTACTCTACGAGATCAAAAACATTACATTTGGCAAACTGAAACGCTGCAAAAAGTTAAACACAACAAAATTCGCCTTAACACTAAATAAGGCGGATATACCACTAACCACTGCTTTTTAGAAGTATACAAAAATAATTTACTAATATTACGCTCCCTTTTCTTGGGTTACCACGGTGAAATATTCGTTCTACGGTGATGATATCTAGCTCTGCTTATCATTGTGTTGTGTAAACTTGTTTTCGACTAATTCTACAGATTGGTCGTACATATAGGTGGTACGTACTGCATGCGTGGTTAAAAATTTCGTAATTGCTACCGTACCAACTGTAACCATTTCAATTTGCTCGCTCAGTGAACAACAACGGTCAGAAGTCAGTGGAAACTACCATCACCGTGAGACGAAGATTTCACCGTCGTAACCGGCGAAAACGACGAGTTATACTAAATTACTACAATAAATAATACAATGCAAATAATATTATAATATCCATTATATTCATTCGTTAAGGAACTACACCACCGAGCTGCACGCTTTCTCCAATCGGCTGGGTGAACGGCTACAAGAGGCCACGCTGAAAAGAATCTTCCCCGCCAATGTCCCCGAAGACGAAGCAGATCTCCGACGGATCGAAGCTCAGATGGACCAGGACAAATTGAGAGATGGGGGTAAATTATTGTCGTTACATCACATGCAGAATTAGTCACAATTTGTATTTTTATAATATAATATATGCGACTATGACTGATTGTAGGTTTTAAACAGATCGAAATAATGATCTGTTGTATGAGTCGCAGTCAGGTTTATAATGCTGTAGTGTTGGCGTTATTTTTATCGATGCTTATGATTTTAAAAATTTAAAAATCACAAAATCTGGATTTTAGCTTTAATAACATTGACGGATAAACATAAACATGTCATAAACATTCAAAAACTGAGTTAGATTTAAAAATTTTTTTTTAAAAAATAAAGGCTTGAGTATATCAAAACCCCATCTTTTTATTTTTAGAGAACCCCCACCAAAAATAGGCGCACAGATTATTCAAAAAAATTGCCGCCATGTGTCTGAGATTTCTGAAATTAAATTTTTACTGAATATACGCAATGTTTTTAGTTATTTCCACAATAAAACTTTAAAAAATATAGCTTTTGAGTAATCAAAAACCATTCGAAAATGTTATTCTATATTTTATTGTTTTTTGTTATTGTAGTTATTATTTTTTTAAATGTGTACCGAATGTATTTAGGTGAGAAACTTATCGAGAGTTACGTGTTGGCCTACCTCAGATTCAGCTTTCCGCGCCTTCCCGAAGAAGGCATTGTGTAAGAACTTTATCAATCAAATTGCATGTTTTTATAGATATTTTCTTGTTTTTTTTTGAGTATCACTGTGGTTAGAGTATCAGAGTAGCGAGCAAAAAAAAGCTCAAACGTATCAAAAATACGCTCAAAAGCAAAGATCGTATCGTCGTTACTACGGCAAAATGAGCCATTGTCATTATAAAATACTCGCGACTGTGACTCATTCTGTAGTTAATAGTGTCCTGTTTTAAATTTAAAATGAGTCACAGACACACACGTTTTATACAAACTGTGGCTCATTTTGCCACAGTAACGACGGTATGATTGTTGTTTTGCATCATTTTCTTTGAAAATCGAAAAAAAATATTTGCATATAAAATTCATTCCAGAAAAAAACGCGATGTTTTAAGAAGGCGTTTGGGTTCTATTTATTTATAATGCCGCTTTGTCAGTTTATGCTTTATTACGTTCAGTGCGATCAAGGACTACCTGACCTCGGACGAAATGCTGGGCAACCTCGGATCCGCTTTGGGAATGAAAGACTTTGTGGAATTGAGTTCGGAGACCTTTCCCGCCAAAACCACTGATCTCGCCGAACGAGTTAAAATTACAGTGGGCGGATTGCTGGAGGACTCCGTAAGATTTTTCAGCATTTTTTTAATTCTTAGTAAAACCCCCACTTTTAGTAGAAAATGGTTTCTGTGGAACAGTTTAAAAAAACGAGCCGTGCATTTGATTTTGGGAGAGGAAATAGTTAATGGTTATATATACCTGGAAAAAAATTTCAAAATGTAAGGAATTCCGCCTGAATTTAAGTTTTATAGTAGATGCACACTAAAGGGGCGGCGGTTTTTTTTTGTAGGAAATTTTAGGGTTTTTCGGTGTTTGCAAAAAATTTTCAGGTATCACCTTAATCAATATACAGGAGGGGGCTGCTCCCGCATAAAACAAATAACTTTATCTTTTTCTTCTGTTGTTGTTGTTATATACAAAAAAAAAAACAAAGTAATGACAAAACATCGCAGTTCTCCTTAAATTGTTTAGTTTAAATTTATAAGAAGGAAAAAGCAAGTAACAAAAAAATCCTAAAGCAATTAAAAAAATTACCAACTATAGTCTTGTAACGCTTTGCTTAAAAGTTATCTACGTAAAAAATGCAATTGCAAAATTGTTATTTACAATTGATTGCTTTTTAAACAGAAATAAATTACGATAACACCTATAATCGTTTTGTTAGACCGACGCTTTAATTTTTTAAGAGTTTTTAATCACCAATTTTGGACTTTAAAAAGCAATCATCTAGTATTTTGTTTAAATAGCCGTTGAGCAAACATTCTTTCGCCGCTTAACGCGCCAAACTTTCACTTTCATGCACTTTAAAAAATCCGGCTCTATTGATTCGTCTGGGCTGGCGATAGTTTAAAATCGTCGCGACTTTAGGGGCGGCATAATAGCAACGAACACATTTTGTAGTTTTTGTGACAGGTTTCATAAAAAATAAAACATTAGAACAAAAAAAATGCATTGATCAAAGTTGACTTGACTTTTACACTTGTCTTAACAATAACCAATCGTCTTTTCAAGACACACGTATTTTCTAAAGTTATTAAGACTAATTTTATTAAAAATCAATTTATTAGGTAATTTTATCTTAAAAAACTAGAATTAAATAGTTGCGAAACTATAGTCCATTTAAAAAATTTAACCAAGTTTTTGACGAAAATTTGGCGCTAACTTGCGACTTTTTGTGCACTTTCTAAAATTGATTTTATTTTATAGCGACTGTTTGTGGTTTTTAATACAAGAATGCCCGAGAAGTCACATTATTCATTGCAAAAAATCTAGCCGTATAGTAAACTGCTGAGAACTAATCAAAAATGCTTAATTTTTAAGAAAAAGTCGCATGTACGAGTTTCCTTTTAAAATTTTGGTAAAAAAATCTAATGTACAGCCGGTTTTTATACTTGCAATAACCAAATTGACATAGACTTAAAATTTTTTCAACACTATGTTCTATATTTTTTGCGTTTTTTTAAATAGATTTTGGTATTTAACGATATATTCCGGCTTATTTTAATATTAAAGGTAAGTTGTTGCGATAATTTTTCACAAAATCTTCAGGAATTTTGCATTATTTTCAGGGTGTGTCCCGAGCGGAATTCTTCGTTCAGGACTTTGTTCTGACGCAATTGCACGCCGTGGAAGATATTCTCGAATTGTGGCCTCTGCTTAACCCCATGGACATCTTGAAAGATTTGACGAGCAACAGCAACTTGGGAGAACCGGAAGCCAGGTTATTTATGGGATATTTTATTCGTCTGGCGATTTCCAGACCCCCGCTCGATTTGTTTTTGTGACGATTTACTCAATCATTTGAGAATGCATAATATTTAAAATTTATTAGCTAAGCTTTTATTTTTTAGTAATAAAGTCCCAAATAATTGCGTCATTACCTACATTCTTGGTTAATTACAAAAGTTACCATTTGTTTTGGTACAAAAAAGAATACCGGATTTTTTAAATACCTAACTTTTTTTGTTTCTGAGCTTATATGCTGTATTAAAATTGTTGCCGTGATGTTAGCCTTAATGCTATGCGTCTTGTCCGAATCATCATAAACTAAATTTGTATTTGTGACCCTTTTTATTATTTAACACGCAAATACTTTATTACGTTATTAGTCAGAGTCACGCTAAATTTTATTTTATATTTTATTTTATTTTTTATTTTATATTTTATTTTATTTTATTTTATGTTTTAAATTTTATTTTTTTTTAATTTAATTGCGTTGTCATATTTTGTCGTAGTAAGGACAATTATCTTATGGAAGTAGGCTTCTGTAAGCGAAAAAAATTTATTTATACCGAAGTTCAGTAGTCACCGGGATAAGAATAAAAAGACAGCCCACACACGCACAAAAAAAGAAAAGAAAAAACACACAAACAGAAAGAGGAAAAACCCGCAAAAACCACCCCAAAACAAAAAAAAAAAAAAAAAAACAAAAAACACCCAACGCCAAAAAACCACCCCACCCACCAGAAAAAAAAAAAAAGCCAAAAACCAAAACAACCAACATCGCATCTTGCACAGGCTTTAATTTTTAAGTTCGTTTGCAGACTATATCGTCGTTACTACGGCAAAATGAGCCACAGTTCGTATGAAATAAGTGTGCTTATGATTCATTTTAAATATAAAACAGGATCCTATTAACTACAGAATCAGTCACAGTCACGTGTATTCAATAATGACAGTGGCTCATTTTGCCGTAGTAACGACCATGTTACATAACTAAAAGGCATAAATTGGAAACTGTTTAGATTGATCCGCTCTGCCGGTGCGAATACAGTTACGCCGATTTTCGTGGTCGGAATCTACGTCAATAAGGAACTGCTTGGAGAAAGTAAATTTTTGAATAAGCTAGGCTGTTTAAAGAAACCATTGCCCCTGTTCTCCCCTAGCCTCAGAGACGTTTTTTTGGTAAAGGCAATGCAGCGTGAATTTCCTCTTCGTAGTCCAAAAGTTCCCTCAGACCTAGCCGGAAAAATTCCAGTCCCACGCATAAGAGAGTGGGTACACTCTCGGGATTTTGTAAGGCTATATACCAAAAAAGCTACGGCTGGTATAGTTGGCTCTGAGAATTTTCGGATGATAGGTAGTCCCAAATACAACATTTCTACCAAATCCCAATAGTTTATTTCAAGATAAATGAGGGTATGGTAGGTAAAACTATTTTTGAACGAGTTTGTTAGTATAGAAACGCATTAATTAGCACAATCTTTTATAAGTTAAATCCGATAAACGCATAATTAGCACAACATTTTTTCTTGAGCAGAGTTTACCTATATCGTTTGTTAAATGTTGTTAAAAAAATAGGCTGAAATAAAAAAAAAATTCTTTAAAACAAAAATGTTAATTAGAGCGTAAATTTTAAGGTCTCTCCTGACAGTTTTCTTAAGTATGGAAAATCGCGATTTTTGGCATACGAGATCTCGCAAAATACAGAAATAGGGTAGTGCATTTAATTTCGGCACTTTTCCCAATTGGGCATTTTTGATTTTGGACTATATCTTTGGTAATCCTGGACGGAATACGACGTTTGATAGCTCAAATGAGAGCTAATTATATAGATGACTTTCGTGAGCTTTTTATTTGTTATGTTATGATATTTTCATGTGAAATTGTGTGATTTACAAAAAATAAAATTGTTACTCGTTTTTAGAACATGGGCATTTCATGATTACGTAATAAATTGGTTTAAAAATTAAACTGTCCTGGTAAAATTTAGTCTATTTTCGTAATTTTTAGTCCCCGTGGTTCTACGTTGCGTCTGTGGTGAGTAATCGTTATAAAATAAAATAGTGTAATTTCGGCACACATATTGCTGTAGGTAAAAACGGGTTAAATTAAGTGGTCGGGTGTTAAATTGTAGGTGTAAATAGTTAAAAAACAACGTTGAAATGTGTAGGGGTCATAGCATACATGGGCACGGGGGGGGTTGGGGGGTTAACCCCCCCAAATTCTGAGAAGTGGGGTTTAACCCCCCCCACTCAGAAGTGGGGGGGGGGAGAAAAAGTTAACCCCCCCAATTTTGGAAAAATGAAGAAAAAAAATGTCTTTAAAATGACTTCTAACTGCCTCCAAACATAAGTTTTGAGGTCAAAATGAATGTTTTAAGCAATAAAAAGCTCAAAAATGGAATAAAAAGGGCTTTTTGACCTAAAATTAGTGTTTTTAACCTATTTTTCCTTCAAAATCGAAAAATGATATGGGTAAAATGCACTCCAGAAAAAAAAACAATATGGGTATTTTGCGTTTCTCGGATTTTAACCCCCCCCCCTAATTTGGGGTTTAACCCCTCCCACTCCGGACCAACTTGCCCATGTATGGGTCATAGCACTGAACTTAAACTCGATGAAGGGGGTCCTTTTAAAAAGTGCCGAAATTAAACGCACTTTTTTTCCCAAATTTTGCTCATTTTGATACCATTTGGCATTTTAGCTGTAACTTTTTGTCAGTTACACGTTTAACAACAAGTAGAAGCCTAAATTAAAGAAAACTGTCTGGAGATAATGATAGGTTTTTAAATTTTTGAAAATGATGATTTTTTGACTGAGAAACAATCGATTGTTTGTAAAGTGCCGAAATTAAATGCATACATTTAATTTCGGCAATTTTCCATTTTTTTAAAAACTGATTTAATTAAGTAAAAAAACAACTTTCGTACAGTGAAACTTTTATGACGCAACGCAGTATCGTAAAAGCTTTAAAATGAGCTATCAAACATGAAAGTCGGGTCACACAGTGAAAAGTTACAATGGAAAAACGAAAAAGTGCCAAAATTAAATGCACTACCCTATTTCCATAAAAAATTATTTTATGAGTGTTAAAAAAGCAGAAATACCACGATTATAAAATGCACATTCATTATCTTATTGGTAGTAGTCGTAATAATTGATATTAAAAATCAAATTGTAACGAAATTTTTTTAAAACCCTTAAAAATATGCACTACTCATTATTTATTAGGGAAAATACTTCCAATAAAGAGGAATTGTTACCCTTTTTCACGTACGTAACAATTTAAGGAAATATTTTTGTATTTATGGTTTAATATACAATTTTCCCTAAAAAATGGGGGTAAATTTTTTTAAAATTGCGGTGAGACTTGGATTTAATTTAATTTTTAAAAGGCCATCATATTTTTTGTATTTTTTAACGCATAAATAATTCTGTGTGTGTGTCCTTTGCCAGTAGCCAGGGTTTCCATCAACACTGGTTTGGTCCGTCCGGCACGCTTCTCGCCTTGCTCATTATGGCCGTGCGTTTTATCGATTTATTTCGAAAGGTTTGTTTATAAACCGCTTTTGGAGCTCATCAAACCAAGGTAGCAGTGGCGCAGTCGGTTAGCGCGTGGTCAATTTTTTGAAAGGTCCCGAAATCGATTCCCATATAAAACATATTTGGCCATAATTTTTGTTTGATTTTAATCATGTTTTTTTTATTTTTTTATAATTTTTAAAATTTATTTCACATAAATTCGAAAAATATCATTATTGTAAACAGAATTTGTTGCCTGCTTTTCGCCAAATTTTTGTCATTTGAATATTTTAAAATATTATAATACTCTATAATTATATTAATTCAAAAGTGAATTGTGTGTAAATAAAAATGGGTAATTTTTGCTGTCTATTGCAATTGGTTTTACTACTGAACGCTCTGCAAAAAAAACTGTCCGGAGAGACCTTAAGGTCCTACCGAAATCAGACGTAGCTAAATATTTTGGGAAAAAAGTAGCTTTTGTTTTTTTTATCTTGGTGTAAAAAATACTATTTTCTTTGTTTGTTTAGGCGCCGGGGAATCTCTGTCCGTAGCTGAGGACTTAGCTGCTCGGGAGTGTCTAAAGAATCTCTGGGGCTTGGAGGGCGACCGTTCTCCTTTAAAATTCGGCGCAGCTGGCCGCCACCTGGACTTGTCCGCCTACCGTGGCCGCCCCAACCCCAACCTGGCGGAGGCTTCGCGCTCAGGGACAATAACCCGCCACGCCCCGCCTCCTACCGAGGAATTGACCAATGAGGAGGCGAGCGAGCCCCGGGCCGGGCCGGGTCAGCCGGACCCCCTGGACCCGGAGGCCATGGCCCTGATGTTCAGGGAGCGGCTGGGACCAGAGACGGGAAGAGTGGTGAGGAAGCGGCTGAAGCATAAATTTCACGGCGGAACTCCGATGCGGAGATACATGAAGAAAATGCTCAAACCAAAGCCGCATAATATATAACTGAACGGGAGGCAACTCAATAATTGACTGGCAACGAAAGGACTGAAAACTTTAGAAAAGATTAAAGAAAAGATTGACAAAGATACGCATGAGAAATTGATATGGGCCGATATTAAATTGCCCCTCCCCCCTCTGCTGTGTTAGAAGTGATGTCCCTTACTTTTGTTGTATTCCAGGCTCAGTACCAGACTTTAAAAACTTAAAAAGTACGTAAAACCTAAGTCTAACTTAAGCTGCAAGTTATATTTTATTAATAACAAATCGTCGTTACTCTGACACAATGAGTCAAAAGCGTCATAACTAAACAAAATGGGTCAGAGTTACGTTGATTGTATAATTATTGTGCCCCTTTGTGTCAGAATAAAAACTAAATACAATAGAGGTATACTCCTCAAAATACACGATGCTTTCTGCCAATACTTATTGAGGCATAAAAATTCCCAGTTAAATTGAACCACCTTCGGATGGAAAGCCCGTGTTTAAAAAATTTTAAACGCTCTAAACTAACTGCTTGTTAACTTACTTTACTTTGTTAACTACTCGTATCCACTACTTGTGTTAGTTGTAAAAAACTACTACAATTAAAACTAGGTAATCATTCATTGATTACAGCAGCATTTCTTTATCAATATTCCAATGCTTATATTTATCCTAAATCTAATATTGATTTTTCGTTACTGATTCATAAAAAATATGTGGGCACATTGGAAATAAATGTTTAATTTTTATTGTTATGACAACACTTATAGTAACTCTTAAACAATGTAGCTAATTAAGAGGCAGAAAAATAAAATATTGATGCATTAAAAATATATCATCAGAGTATAACCCCATAATTGACCCCCATCGAAACCTAGAAACCGAGCTAAACAGTTTTACGATATATATTTTTTATTTGGTACTTTGCCCGTTTCGTTCAAAAAAATAAAAATTGATCTTTAGATCTTGTGATATAGCCACCAACACTAAATCGCCCGAAAGGCAAAAAAAAACGAAATAAAATTTTTAAGAAAATTTATCTGCGAAAATGTCGTCTACTGTCCATAGCGTAGTTCAAACAAAACGCAAAGAAAGTTCTACTGGGTACACACATGCATGCAAATGATTTAATAGTAATGTTCCCGGAGTTTCGGAGCAAATTTTAGCTTTCGGAGCTTGGATTTTTTTGTACTAATTTTATGAATAATCAGATTATTTTAAAAGATTATTCTGTCTAAATTTTTTTGTAAACTAAATATTTTTTTGAAAATTTATTAAAAACGCTAAAAATAATAAAACATCAAGCTTAAATAATTTTGAAAAAGCTTGTTTAGGGAGTAGGTGAAAAGAAAAACTTAAAACATCAAGCTTGAATAATTTTTAAATCGCTTGTTTAAGGGGTAGAGGTCCGGAGTTTCCTCTGATAATAGCGGAATCTACGGAGCTGGATATTAGAGGGTAGGAACATGCATCACTAAGCTGTACTTCAAGCAAATTATACAATATGTAGAATTATACAAAGTACTATTATTAGATTAAAGCTAAAGTCTTCCAGGCTGAAATTAAGGGCGTAACCGCTCTCCGCCACAAAGAAATAAACAATAAACCGGCGAGCGAGAAAAATTTTAAAAAAAAAGTTTTCAGCAGTTATGTAACCAATTACTATTTAGTTGCGTCGTGTGTTTCTCTGTACGTGATATTTTCTCAAAATACGAGTGGTTACTTTACCACTCATCTATTTTCACCCTGATAGAATTTATCTTTAGTGATGTTTTCCGCAGCCATGTAACCAATCATTATTTAGTTGCGTCATGTGTTTCTTTCTCTGCACGTGATATTTTCTCAAAATACGAGTGGTTACTTTACCACTTATCTATTTTCACCTTGATAGAATTTATCTTTAGTGATGTTTCCCGCAGCTCCGAAGTGGAGCTCTTTTTTTAGTGTCCCCGGAGCGAAGCTCCGGAGCTTTGCCTTATTTTTAACTACTTTTTATGAATAATTAAAGAAGAATGTCATGGATAATTTTGTAAATTGTTTTGTATTTTTTTTTTCAATGTCATAGTATTCGTGATCACACATGTTTTGCTCTGTGGGAATGGTTGTGAGAGGAGTTAATAGAATCACTTTTAGCCAATTAGTGCTAAATTAATCTCCAATGGATGAAAGATCTCCTTTTTTATAAGCATTAATTGGCTAAAAGTGATTCTATAACATTATAACTCTGTAAAGAATATTAACACTGAACAATATCCGTTTAAATGGTAGGGTTTTGACTATTGTGCAATGTCCAGAAATATGATGCCGAATAACACCGATTTGATGTGCGGTCGCACGGCAAGATCTGATAAGTAAAGTTTAAGCTATAATTTTGATTTTATGGTCAATAAGTGCACCTATACTATTAAAAAGAGTTCCTGCTTCCAATTACAACAATCGTAGTCAGCTGTAGTTAAAATTCCAATTTCAAAATTGTTGAAATATTTTGGTAAACAAGACACACCGGCACCAGAAACTGTTTTTGGTAGGGAGGAATGTCATAAAATTCCATCTAAATATAATTTTGAACACCCATAAAAAATATAGACATAAAAGGCTTTTGCTAGTGATAAATTACATTAAATATTTTTTCATTAGACCCATAAGATTTAACCAAAAGAATACTTACTGACTGCATCATAAATTATGCTTGAGGTCTTCTTGCATTTTGCAAATTTAAATAAATAATAAATTTTTTAACGAAAAAAAAGCAAAAGACTCTGCTGTTTTAGGTTTTTGATTAAAGGCGTTACAGGAATATAAAGAGTAATCATCTAATGGAGTACACGTTACAACATTACCCCTTGCATTAACATAATAGCTCGTAATCATCGAGCGTTATATTTCTAAAACATCAGCATAATAGGAGTTGTAATTTTTGTATCGTGGCACAGACGCGTGACGCACGGCTTGAACAGCAATCGCTTCTGTTTGGGAAATATTCAATTTATACATGGTCTAAATTATCGCAATCGCAATAAGTTGTGAAATTTGTATGGAACATATTATTAATTAGCAACAATTAGCAAAATATCACCATTTAAGTAATAAGTATATTGTAATAAAATTAATGATATTCCCCAAACTTCTAAAAAAGAGTTCTAGCTTTTTAGACCTCCGGAACACTACCCGGAACTTCGTCCTATTTTTGTGGTTATTTTTTTAAATTAAATCAAAATTACCACATGAATCAAATAAAGAGTAATTAATAGTGATGTTGCCAGGGGCTCAACTTTTAGGAGCCCCAGTGCAGCCCCCGGAGCTTCGCCCTATTTTTGTACTAACTTCATGAATGAGCGATGTCATGGATTATTTTGTCAAAAAATTGTTGTAAATTAAATTGTTTTTAAACACTAAATCAAACGCTAGCAATAGTCCAAAAATGCAGATGGTGTTAATTTTTTTAGGTGAAATGCCTTTTTTAGGCTTATCAAATAATTAAAAATAGTTTTACATTCAGATTAAAATTCCTTTTTATCGTGTTTAAAAGGCTGCATAAGCTGTAAATTACTCATTAAAGGAGCAAAAAAACCCAAGACTTTTTTGTTTTACATGGAAGAAGCTTCGGAGCAAGGTGTTTTGCGTAGCAAACATCGCCATATTGCCATAGGCAAACCAGCCGTGGTAATATTTATTTTCAGGTGTACAGGAACGTCAGGCGCGTCAGGCACGTCAGGAATGAGCTTAAGCCTACACGTTCCTAAGCCTTAGCGAAGCCTAAAAATCAACCTAAAGCTTATAAAATAGCTGCGTGGAGAAAGTTTAGATTGTTTTTAAGCTTTACTTAGGCTTAGAAACGCGTAGGCTTGGGCTCCTGAAGCGCCTGAATATTCCTGTGCGCCTGGTGCGCCTGAAAATATAAATTACACCAGCCGTTGTTGTTGTTGCATTTCCTGAAACTTATCTCTCCCATGCAGATTATTTAAAGGGCGAAGACAAGTTAGGAGGGGTGAAAAAATTTCACCCTTATGGTTGAGACTCTTCCTCCAACATTATTAACGATGTTCGCAACCTTTACCGCTAGAGTGTTCACTGCATGCAGTGTTCAACCATTCCGAGGTCTTCGTCTAAAGGATTTTTTAAGTCGCCTGACTGATATTGGTCTTACTATTTAACGTCGTACATGGGCAGCATAGGTGTTCCTGCTAGGGCAGTGTTACAAACGCCACCCACACACAATAGAGCTGTATTTCTCCATTGGTTTGCTAGATGGAAAACTGCCATGTGTGGCCGACGTGCAACAACCTTTTTTTAGCCATGCAAAGCTGGACTCATTTCTATGGGAGAAAAGATCCAGCAACCAGGTGGTACCCTTAGGCCCCTTGGGTGCTGCCCGAAGGTCAGCACGGTCCTGGTGGCTCAATACACCAGCCGTAGTTGTGTTATTGATGAAAAAATAAAAAAGGACCATGTAGCAACCAATCAAATAAAAGCAGTTTAGTACCACTGCCATTTATATCAACCAATCAGAATAAAATTTCTGGCTTTTAATTTAATTGTATGATAATAACGCTAAAATGCTTTTTATTACATTTGTTACTACATGGAGCCCTATTAGAACAAATAAATCAGCAAGATCCGGTTTGCCTTAAGTAATAATTAGGGATGTTCCCGGCATCCACATCCGCATTTTTTTGACATCCAACTCTGGATACGTTTTTCTAGATTTCTAAACGCACATCCGCTGATTTTCTTATTCCCGATGTTTAATTTAAAATTTACCTGCTGCGAACTTTTTTTTATAGATTCTAACCTCTCCAAACTGCGGTTTGAGATCTAAATAAGTGTTTTAGCAAATAAGTTTAAAAATGCAATAAAAACTTTTTTTAATTAAAATTATGGTTTCTCTTCTTATTTTTTCCTTAAAATAAAAATAACGATATTGGTAAAATGCACTTTATAAAGATAAAAACTATATGGGCACCTTGCACTGAAATTGATTACACACATAAAGTATGCAAACACTAACATTGTTGCCTGTGCGGAAAATACCATAATGAGGCAAATTTTTTAAGGGAAAGGAACTGTAAGAAGACCGGTGCAAGGAGGGCGGAAAAAAAGCGGAGGTTGAAAAAGACCCACACTTTTCTTTAAATGAAATAACTTTTAATAAAAACGTTCGAAAAACTAATATGTATATATATATAATTAATATTAATTTAAAATGTAATAATCTAAACAGTTGAACATAAATTTTGTTAATAAAATGTATATCTACCCCTAAATTATACACCCGCATTACTCATTTTATTTCCCGCATCAAAAATATCAAAATGCAGCGTTACTTGCGGTGGATGAAATGGGCGAGTATAATTTAGGGGTAGATATGCATTTTATTAACAAAATTTATGCTTTACTGTTTAGATTTACATCTTAAATTAAAATTATATATATGCATAAGTTTTTCGTATTATTAAAAGTTGTTTCATTTAAAGAAAAGTTTGGGTCTTTTTCAATCTTCGATTTTTTTCGCCTTCTTTGCACCGCTCATTTCACCACTCGATTTCCTTAAAAAAATTACCTCATTACAGCAAAAATATATAATATACCGAAAAATGTGCAACTCCTATATAAAAAAGTACAGAAAAGGTGGCCTTTATAATGAGCCTCTCCATTTAAATGACACTCTCCACTATAATGGCATAGTAGCCATTTTAACTCGGCGAGTTAAAATGGAGAGGAAGCTATTATAATAGCCATTTATTGACTTAATTCCACTTCATATATACTCACAAGTCTAATACTGTCCGGGCCGCACGAGTTTCCCCGTGTTGGTTGAATACTGTCCAACACGCAGAAACTCGTGCGGCCGACGTGACTTATCATATTATATGAAGTGAAATTAAGCGATAAATGGCTATTATAATAGCTTATCTCCATTTTAACTCGCCGAGTTAATAGCTATATGCCATTTTATAATAAAAATATAGTTTGATGGAGAGCTCATATAAAGGCCACCTTTTTTCTGTCTTTTTTTATATAGGAGTTCGCATTTTCAGTATATATATTTTTGATTAGTGTTCACAGCAAGCCAACAATGTTAGTGTTTGCATACTCTTTGTGTGTAACCGGTTTTAGTGCAAGGTGCCAATAGTAAGAATGGATTTAATAGAGATTCGCATCCGCGGATTTTGGGCTTCAGAATGTGCATCCGAGTATTTCAGTGACATCTGAGCACAAAGTAAAGTAACCATTTAAAAGAAGGTCTTTTTTGCGGAAAGCAAATTACAGCGCAGCGAGAAACCTCTATTTATTTAAAAATCAAACAACATACAAACTTTAATTTTTAATTTATAATAAATGACCCGTGATTTATTTTATCTCTAAAACGCATTTCCAAGGTTTTAAAAATATTTTTATCACATTATCACTGCCTGTCAAACTCACGACGCAATCAATTGCGAATGCAAAGGATCCGGCGACCTTCTCGAGGAAAACGCTAAGGTGCGTGGTTTTGCTATCAACTTGCAATTTAAGTATAGCAGTATAAAAAAACTGATAATGCAGTATAAGACTGATGAAAACAGAATTATAAGACTCACAAAGCAATATACAAATGAAACATAATTATAGTTTGCATTCTCGTATGACAGGTTTTATAATTTAGAATCAGGTTGGGGAGATATTCTTGCTTAAAATTGCAAAATTTAATATTTTTCTTAAATATTCATGTCAACGCGGAGAAAACCCATAGCTTACCTAATAATTGAACAATCCAACGTTCCCATTTTAGAAAAAGGCGTCGCTGGCGGAGCTGCTAAAATGGCGTCACTTCGGGCCAATCAGCGCCTTCAAAGACCAGTTGGGCAGCGAATGTTACTTGCCGGACGTTTCGCAAGAGAATGGTTGGCTGTCCTTTGTGTTTTATCATATGAGCGAAAGTGATAAACTGGTCGAATGCAGTCAGTGATAATGTGATAAAAATATTTCTAAAACCTTGGAAATGCGTTTTAGAGATAAAATAAATCACGGGTCATTTATTATAAATTAAAAATTAAAGTTTGTATGTTGTTTGATTTTTAAATAAATAGAGGTTTCTCGCTGCGCTATAATTTGCTTTCCACAAAAAAGACCTTTTTTTGAATGGTTACTTGACTTTGTGCTCAGATGTGATTGTAAAAACTCGTATAGATTTTGAAAAATTTTCGGATGCGAATCTCTTTAAATCCAAAATTACAATTGAAAAATTGTACTTAAACCGGTTAAACAAAGAGTAAAAGCAATCCTTGTGATGTTTTTAATATACAGTAAAGTAAAAATATATAAGTATACCGAAAAAATTTATAACGTATATAAAAAAAGTACAGAGAAAGGTGGCCTATATAATAAGCCTCTAAATTTAAATGACACTCTCAACTATAATGGCATAGTAGCCATTTGAACTAGAGCTGAGATGCAAAATGAAGACTACGAGCTATTATTAAAGAATTTTTGACTAATTTTATTCATAATTATTAATGACTTTTAGTCATAATAACTGGTTTTCCGGGCGGCATAAGATATTGTCTGTTTGACATTTACTTCAACAATTCTAGGAAACTCGTGCGCATTGAAATTACTTAAGCTTTACTTGAATTAATTTAAGTATTTGCAGTGGAAAATCCGAGTAAGAGTAAAAGTAAAAGTATTTGAAATTTCAAAAGTCGAGTAAGAGTAAAAGTAATCCAAAATCGGTTACTTTTATTACTTAAGTAAAAGTAAAAGTAACTTTTTACAACACTAGCTCAGATGTCACTGAAATACTCGGATGCACATTTTGAAGCCCAAACCTAATAGGACTTTCTATTAAATCCATTCTTACTATTGGCACCTTGCACTAAAACCGGTTACACACAAAGAGTATGCAAACACTAACATTGTTGGCTGTGCGGAAAATACTGTAATGAGGTAAATTTTTTAAGGAAATCGAGTGGTGAAGAGAGCGGTGCAAAGAAGGCGAAAAAAATCGAAGATTGAAAAAGACCCAAACTTTTCTTTAAATGAAACAACTTTTAATAATATGAAAAACTTATGCATATATAATTTTCAATTTAAGATGTAAATCTAAACAGTAAAGCATAAATTTTGTTAATAAAACGCATATCTACCCCTAAATTTTATACTCGCCCATTTCATCCACCGCAAGTAACGCTGCATTTTGATATTTTTAGATGAAGGAAATAAAATGATTAATGCGGGTATATAATTTCAGGGGTAGATATTACATTTTATTAACAAAATTTATGTTAAACTATTTTACAATTATAACATTTAAATTAATATAATTATATATATATACATATTAAGTTTTTTTTAAAACATGTTATTATTCAAAAGTTATTTAACTTAAATGTGGTTCTTAAAAAGTTTGCACTTGTTTTTTCACCCTCCTTGCACCGGTCTTCTTACAGTTCCTTTCCTTTGAAAAGATTTACCTGATATAAATGTATTTTCCGCACACAGCCAACAATGTCTCAGGTAACTGCATATTTTATGTGCTGTAATCAATTTCAGTGCAAGGTGCCCCTATAGTTTTTATATTGTATAGAGTGCATATTTGCCAAGTATTTGGTTTCCTATCTTTATTTTAAGGAAAAAATAGAAAGAGAAACCATAATTTTAATTGAAAAAAACAGTTTCTTATTGTGATTTTATTTATAACTTATCTATACCTAAAACATTTATTTAGATCTCAAACCGCAGTTTGGAGAGATTTGAATCTATAGAAAAAAAGTTCGCAGCAACTAAATTTTACAATAAAATACATCGAAAATAAGAAAATCAAGCGAATGTACGTTTTAGAAATCTGATGTAAAACATATGCTGCAGGAGTTGAATGTGGGAAAAATGCGGATATCAATGCCAGGAACCATCCCTAATTATTACTTATTGGCAAACCGGATCTTGCTGATTTATTTGTTCTAAAAGGGCTCCATGTAGTACAAATCTAATAAAAAGCATTTTAGCGTTATTTTCATAATTAAATTAAAAGCCAAAGATTTTATTCTGATTGGTTGATATAAATGGCAGTGATACTAAACTGCTTTTATTTGATTGGTTGCTGCATGGTCCTTTTTTATTTTTCATAAATAACACAACTACGGCTGGTGTATTATGACCACCCAGGGACCGTGCTGACCTTCGGGCAGCACCCAAGGGCCTGAGGGTACCGCCTGGTTGCTGGATCTTTTCTCCCATAGAAATGAGTCCAGCTTTGCATGGCTGAAGAAAAAGGTTGGTTGTTGCACGTCGGCCACACATGGCAGTTTTCCATCTAGCAAACCAGTGAGATATGCAGCTCTATTGTGTGTGGGTGGCGCTTTAGCACTTCCTGGCAGGAACACCTATGCTGCATGTACGAAGTTAAATGGTAAGACCAATATCAGTCAGGCGACTTCAAAAAATCCTTACAACAAAGACCTTATTTCGGAATGGTTGAAACACTGCATGCAGTGAACACTCTAGCGGTAAAGGCTTCCCAAACATTTCGCTAGGCTTCATAACTGTTGGAGGAAGGGTCTCAACCATCTAGAGGGTGAAATTTTTCACCCCTCCTGCGCATTATTCTTCGCCCTTTAAAGCAAT
>JASAMX010026415.1:0-17747 GCA_030248175.1 Microlaimidae sp. YZB2_3
AGTTTGAAAACCATGTTTCTAATAATATTTATTTAATCTTCTTGGCTGGCTTCCAAACACTTAGCTCAGCATTCTCAAGAATATAATATAGATGTAATGCATAAATAAAAAATATGCTTTACAGTGAAAGCATAAGTCACTTAGTTTTAAAGAAAGTAGTTTGACATAATCATTTGCTTTTTTTTGAAACATCTTTTATGGTTTTAATGGGTTTTTTCTACACTTATTCAGGTGTTATTTTGAGTACCGAGCGAAGGGGGATAAATCTTTACTGGATGTATTTAATGAGCCTTCTTCCTTTTCTTCAAAAAAAATAATAATAAAGTGGCAAATAAAAAAATATCCCCAAATCAAAACAAAATGACAAAGGAGCATGTAATAAATCGTTAAAAACCTTGAATATATTTTATATTTTACAAATTAAAGGATTGTAAAGAACACAACAAATGCATATTTTGTAATTTTTTTAAATAAGAAATACAAAAAACTAAATACAAACTAATAAGGTAACTGACTTAATTTCGGCCACGCCTTAATTTCGGCCACCAATTTAGGGTGTTAGAAAATTGGCTTATTTTTAAAACACAAAAGAACTAGCACGAAAGTAACTGGATTAATGTTTAATAAAGTGTTTTTGCAAAAGTTTTTTATTTTTATTATTCTACATTATCAACATTTTCATACAAAAAGTGAATTTTTTATGATTTTCTTAATTTTTGCTTTGTGTTTAAACTGCATCAAATTTAGAACGAAGCAATATATAACCTTAAAATATCTTCTATTTAGGGCTAAAAGTTGTTAATTTTCATGTTTTGATATTTTTTTCAAAATCATTTTGCAATGCGTTTAACTAACTGCGCATTTTAAGATTCCATTAATTTCGGCCATTTTAAAATTTAGGTAAAAGAACCTGCCGTTTTTGCTGTTTTTAAATATCATTGTACTATTGTATTATTGTTATTAAAACTTGTTTTTTTAAGGTTTTGACATAATTATTTAAAGTCTTGCTAATAATAACTATTAAAGTTCGCAAACGGGAAAAATTAAGTTATATGTACCAAGAAAAATACCTAAGGGTAAATTTGCAACCTTTAGAAATTTTTATTGTTCGTTTAAGCAATAGTTATGGCCAGTTTTTTGTAGGTGGCCGAAATAAATGGCACGCGCCTTAACTTCGGCCACTTTAAAAAGTTCAAACCTTCACTGATTTTTAAGTGTAACAGAAATATTCAAATTTTGCACTGAAATAACAAATATAGCTATTGTTTGATTTTTAGGCCGAATTTTGGCTTTATTGAAAGAAGCCAGAAAAAACTTATTCATAAAAAATAAAAAAAGGTGGCGAAACTAAGGCAGTTACCCCCTACATTTCTTTATAAAAAATACCGCAGATTTGTCGGCATTTTAATGCAAAATAAAGTTCATTTTTTTAAAAATTCCCCAAAACACCAAAGAGAAAATAAAAATATTGCCCATTAGAAAAATAATTACGGTAGTGCAGTGGATGGTCTTTGGATACGCATTTAAGGGTCCTAAGTTCGAACCCCTCAGTAGTAGTGTTTTTTCTCGCTTAGGCATATTTCTAACATAAACATTAATGTTTAATTTCATTTCTTTATTGTTTTACATGAAAAAAAAAACCCGAATGAAAATAACGAATACTTATTTTAAAGAAATTACAATTGTGCACATTTGCATGTCATATCCTTTTGCTTCTTTCACGTATCATTTTTAAACTAAACTGAAAATTTTTTTGTTCCTGGTTATTTTTTCAACAAATAGTCTTTTTAAGTAATTGTGTACATATTTTTCATATTTTTTAATTTATTTTATGACAAATTAATACAAATGTAATTTCTTAATTTGTTTTCGCGGTTTTTTTTATATTAAAAGAGGTTAAATTTGCCCTTATTTAAATTATTTAAATTTGTATGAATGTTATTTGAAACTAGCATAATAATATATTTGTGTTATTTATTCTGGTTTTCACGCAGCATCTGTTTTTTGTCGCTTATTCGAGTTTTAATAAAAGGTACGGTATTAAATTGTAAAAGTTTTTGAAAATCGGCCAGCAAGACAAAATATGTTTAGAAACATGGTTTTCAAAGCATTTATCGTGACACCCGTCCGTCACGATGACACCCGTCCGTCACGATGACACCCGTCCGTCACGATGACACCCGTCCGTCACGATGACACCCGTCCGTCATGATGACACCCGTCCGTCACGATGACACCCGTCCGTCACGATGACACCCGTCCGTCCGCTGGTTGCCTTTCGCATGGCCGCGTTTGTAAAACACGAGTGTCACACCTTTGTCCCGAATCATCGTATTATCCACCTTTGACATAACGTAATTTACCTTTTTAAAAATAAAAGTTCGTTTTATAAATGCTTTATTATAGGTCGATAAATAGCAAAATATTATATTTTTATTCTTAATATATCTATGTTTCGCTGAGAATCTCAGTTAGTTTTTTTAATTACTCCAAATATATTAGTTGTTTTCTAAAATTGAAAACCCCTCGGGGTTTTATTTATCTGAACATCATTAATTCAAACGTATAGGTTTATGTTCATAGTTTATATTTTACCTAGTTAAATGTAAAATCCTTAGTCATTTTTTCCTATTTTCATTTAGTATCTTTACGGAAAATTATTTTTATGTAACTTCATTGTCTATTATATTTATACACTGATTTAATTTGCTTTTTATACTAAACTTTAAGGTCTTTTAGTAATAAACTGCAAGGATTTTTAAATAACAATTTTTTGTATATCGATAAAATTTACAAAAAAATAATATAATGCCGACAAAATTATATATTTTTTACGAAAAATAAACAACCTTTACTGGGGAACATGGGTTATTTATTGAAGTCTGTAAAACTAAGCATGTGGTTAAATTTGATAAAAACTTCTTATTTGAAGATCCTTGTTTCGATATTATCGGATTCAAGCTCCCATAGTTTTGTGACGTATTCCAGTTATTTGTACTGCCTTAAATATCAAATAATAGCGTATTTTGCGAAGATGCCATTTTGGAATTATGATGGATAGAGGATTTTATGACGGATGGAGTGTTAAATACAAGTGCATTTCTTTAACGGCACCACATTCCGTATGCTGTAGTTAGTTCATTCTATTTTTTTACCAATACTTTTGTGCTGTTTTTTAAGTCCTGTCACGAATTAGTTTCAAAGTTTATTTCAACTCTAAGCAATTGAATTCAGAAGTTTTAGACGAAATACTACGAGAAGTGACTGTGGAAAATCCGGAAAGAGGTCTTCTGTTAATGCGAGTGCGGGACGAGCTCCGGATGTCTCTCTCTACTTATCAGAGCTTGTACGATAGTGCCATCGCTTTCGGTAAGTGCCGAGGTCGGGGCCGGTACACAGAAATGGGAATAGTCTGCGAATTGAAATCGAAATCAATCCATCGGGAACAAAACGCATAGCATTTCAATTTGAGACATTAAATCTCAACCTAAAATTCACACTTTTCTTATTTTCCACATTTCCATGTTACGCCATGGGCTGGCCATGGCCATGCTTGTTTCAAATAAACTGGACACTAAAATTTTCATTTAAGTCATTTTTTGCAGTTTTCAAATACTTTTAGCATTCTTAAACAAAATGTTAACACGCTATATTAAAGTAATCGTTTATTTAAAAAAAAACTTTATGCAGGTCAAAATTTTTAATATTGTTTTTACTTTGGACAAAATTAGGAAACCGGCTAAAGTTTCCTGACAACAGTGTTTTAAAAAAACCATGAATTAATTTTAATCATTTAAGGCGATTGTAAGGCGATTTTTAACAAAGTTTTTTTTTTCAAAACTTTTGTTTTCTAAATGCATTATTACCTAACTGAGTTTGTAATGTAGAGTAATATCAAAAATATATAATAAAGTATTATTCTGTAATATTATATATTGTTGATAATACACCGTATGCGAGTGTTGCGATATTTGAACTTAGTGTATAACATTACAGTAAAAATTATAATTGAATTAAAATTTTCAGCTAATTAATTCAAGCTATCGCAAAAACAAGGCAAAATATATTTTTTCAGCTAAAAGTTAATTTCGTGAATCGTATTTTTCGTAAGAATTGTAAAATTCCTTTCGAACGACCAACGTTTAGCTCATCATAGTGAGTTTTTTTTTTAATTTTTCTAGGTCCAACCGGAGCTGAGGAGCAGATTTTTACGCGTTTCCAGATTTTGACAGCCCGACCAGGCTCATTCCGCGAAAAACTTCAGTACGACCCGACCTGGCGCTATTTTTCAAAATTTTCGGCCCGACGCGGCCCGCATTTTCAGTTTCTTTTCTGTGTTATTCTAAAAAAGTTAAAAATCTCGCCACCGCCCATGCCGCCCAAATAAAGTTAAAAACACAAACTGGCCTGCCTAGGTCCACCCCGGTCCATTTACAACTTTGCCGAGGAGTACATTGATCGAGCAGTACCGTTTTGGTAGAGCTTTTTATATAGTCAAGTTGTTCTTCTGAGAGTTTTGTTTCTTTATCATTTAATTATGCTTATACTATATTTTTTTGTAATTTTTTTGCAATTAATTAGGGCTTCGAAAGACAGTGGAAGCGGATCAGAAAACTCCACGAACTTCTCCTCACTCTTCAAGCGATATTTCTTCCATTCAAGAAGAGAATGAACAACTTAAGGAAAAAGTAAGTTAAATTATCGACCAACTTAAGCAGTGTAAGCAGGTACAAAAATATCTCAAATAATCATTTTAGTTTTTTTTAAATATTTTTAGATAAAAAATGTTTTAAAGCGGCTAAAAACTTCTAAAAATTGCTATAAAAGCAAATAAATAACACAATTTAAAACTTGAAACTGTTTTTAGTACTTTTAAAATAGGTGGAAGAATTATACAACTAGTTTTTTTAACGAAATTATTATTAAAATGTTCAATTAAAATTAATATTTTGTGAAAATAAAATTTCAGATGGTGATTCAACTAAAATTAACTCCGTTTTTATGTGTTTAGTAAACTGAATGAAACTGATAGTTTAACTGAAAAATTTTTAATAAATTTCAACAAAATTATTATTGAGATTTTTTTAATATATAGAAAATGAATATGTAATGGAAGTGAAAAATTATTAATTGATATAAAATACAATCATCCCAGGTGGCCCAATTGGAAAATCTAGTGGAGGAGTGGACAGCCCGCACAAAAGAACAACAACAACAACGACACCAAAATGCATTGAGAAACAGCGTTATAAAAACTCGAGACAAAAAAGTAAAAGGAAAACTTTTATTTCAGTTATTAAAATTAAACCATAATTACAGCAATAAGCGTCAATCAAAAAAAAAAACTTAGTGCATAAAACCATATAAAATTTTATTTTAAACTAAGTATTATATTACAATTACATAAACTAAATTTCTAATAATACTACTTTAATTTAATAAAACTTTAATTAATATAGGCCCAAAAACAAACAATTTCTGATTTTAAGAAACTGCAAACGATTACATGTTTTATTGTTTGAAGTAGCTTAAAGTCATTTTCAATCGTTTACGAGTTAGTAAGATGAATACTGCTTGGTTGAAACACTGTTTTTTTAATTCCTTGATTTCCAATGCTTCTAACGAATATTATTTTAAAACTTTTAAAATAATTACGTTAAGACACCAAAAAGTTTAGGTTTAAAATTTAGTTTAATTTGAAAAGTATTAAATCAACACAAATTTTAAACAACGTGTTTTTTTGGTTTTACAGTTGTTATGTGGTTTTTTTCCTTAGTGTTATTTAAACAATTTCAAGCAGAAACCAAAATTTCACCTTAAAAAGGAAAAAAAACCACGTAAAAAGGCTGCTTCTTTTATTTAATTTTACTTTGGTTTTAAACGAAAACTATGTGAATATTTAACCAACAAAATTTTAAAAACACCTTACATACCAAACGCCATATTAAAAAACCAGGTTTATAGCTATGTAGTAGGTGACGTACAGAACTAGTTTTAGCGTAAAAAAGTTTTTATTTGCAAATGAATCCATTTTCAAAGTTTATTCTTTGTTTCCTTATTTAGAGTTGGGGCAAAACGTTCCAAACGACTGAGACGTCCATAGTGCCCATGGTGTCCGCCGGTCGAGACAAAAATCGACGGGAGAGCTTTCAGCATCCAACGGACGAGTCGGAACCCATCTACCCGACGGTCGTTCGGGCTTTGGTTCCGGTGGTCACAATTATGATTTTCGTATCCGCCTGCATACTCATGCTGATAAGCTCGTTTCAAAAGATTTAGCTCAACCCAGCTCAGCGTGGGATGTTTCGGGAATGGATTTAATAATTGTCCGGGACCTGGATCCCGCGGTTACAATCATGATAGTCATTTGCAGCCACTGCATACACATACAGCGAAAAACTTGTTTTAATGATTTGGTTAGGCTCGGTTTGTCCTGGGCGATTGGCGATTGATTTTTTGTGAATATTTGGTCCGGTCAAGTGAAAGATTTTTATTGCTAATAAGTTTAATTTCCAAACAGTTTGATAAACTTTTTTGGATTTAACGAAAGAACCTCAGAGCCCTTGGCCCTCTACTGGACTTTTGTAAAAAATCTTGTAACAATGAAGGAGCTTGTAAATATCATGATATTTTATTTGTATAGGACTGCCATTAGCGATCTTTTTTTAAAAGACTTAACCAAACGGATATAAAAACTAATCCGGTACAAAAAATTTTGAATTTTTTATATGGACACCAAATGAAGACAGTTATAATCATTTCGGCCTGTATTTGTAAAAACTTTTTGTTTAACTACTAAAATTTTTAAACTATTGGAAAAACTCAGCGTAGAGGAAGCTTGAATCTGGAGTGGAGATCTTGAAGCCGAAAGGGGGGAATTCGCGGAATACTGGGGTCAAAAAATAACAAACTGCAATAAATACAGATTGGACTGGTAACTTTTCAAGAAACAAAAAATTAAATATGCAACAGGCGATGCATAGTCCAGGAAATACTAACCGAACACCTGCCGATCTTTTTTAGTATACAAATTACAATGTATTTAGTAGATTTAATAAAGCAAATAGACCAGATTATTTTCTGTACTGAAAAAATATTAAAGCAGTACGTCAGTTTACACTTAGTGGGCTACATACTATTTGGTATATTTTATGCTTATAATACATTTCTAGTGCATCTTACCTGTAAACTTAAAAAAAACTTTTTTAAAAAACTACGAAAAACATTTTAAAGTGTCTGAAATGTTTCAGAATCTTTGGATTCAAGTTCAAAGCTATATTCTTTCTTAAAGGTGCGGTGCGGATTTAATCTTTTTGTCTTTGATTTTGACAATTTTCTGTAAAAACCTTACCCCTGCCCCCAATAGCCCACAAAAATTTTTTCAACAAAATATCTCCAGTGGTTCAGGAGTTATGATCCTCCAAAAATTGAGTTTTTCGACAATTCTGTATATGAAAGAATAAGTATTTTATACTTAGATTTAAATTACAAATTATGTACTCAAAAAGCGGCTATTTTTTACTTTAATTTGCTACCTTGATCGTTAAGATTGGTGCAGTATTTGTCGAGATATTGCGTTCTTTGTACAAAAAACCCTCAAGTTTTTCGCTAAAAACACAAAGTGAAGGAAAAAAAGGTTGGGCAAACTTTACAAAATCATTGCCGTTATTTGGTGTTTAATGGCGGGTTTTTTGTACGGAAAACGCAATATTTTAACAAATATTGCCCCAATCTTAGTTTCTACTATCTGTCGCCTACTCGTGGTGGAAGTGTCAATGATGGAACCCTTAAAGGAATCAACGTTGCAAAGGACGGATACCTTTCTCCCAACTCTCAATCTTTCTGACTCACTGTGTTTTTGGACTGGGATCAGCCAATGCCAGATTCACTGATCCGGTTGTTACTGCTGGCCTCAGGAATACACCGGAACTCGGTTCCTGGACCTGCTCAGTGTGTAACTCTAACAACAATCGGAGCTGCAACAGGTGGTGCCATTTCAGCAAAACTGGAAGGAACTGAAGTGAACTTAAAGCAACGACAGAATGGAGCAGCAATTATGCTTGTTTGTACTGCAAACCGCTCAACACTCCTACAACATCTGCTACATCTATGGGCATCCCAAGTCTGCCTGGCCCATGGCTCTGGGTCTCGCCAGCTGCATCCAATCTAAACATCCTTCAGTTTAACTGCAAAGGGATAAGCAACAAGATCCAAGAAATTCTGGATTTCATGCTGTCCCATGACATCAAGATTGCTGCGCTGCAGGAAACCAAGTTAACTAAGAGATCCAGGAGCCCAATAACACCTGGGTACACACTCTTTTAGGAAAGAATGAGAGGAGAACAAAGGTGGAGGAATCGCATTCCTAGTCCGCCACATCCAGTTCATGGAGCTTCATGTTGACATCCGGGATAAGCACATAGAGATACAGTAGATCTGCATAGGCATGGACAGTTCCAGACTGGAGCTTACCAATGTCTACTTGCCCCCTGGCAGTAGCTGCGCAGCTACATATTAGTCATCTCTTATGCCTTTGCTCCACAGCACTGTAGACTCCTTAATTCTCGGTGACTTCAATGCCCATGACGCATTATGGCATTCACCATTGTCGATCATTGTGAGATTTGCTGAGGAAATTGACTCCTCCAATTTTAGAGCCCTTAACAAAGACACTTGTACTCGTGTTCATTCCAACGGGCAAGCCACCTCACCTGACATTACTCTAGCCATTATGTCACTCCCAATCACCGACTGGCAAACAAGAACTCAGCTGAGCTCGGATTACCTACCCGCGATCATCAGTGTGCAGCTGGATACATCTCAACAACATCTATATTCACCAAGCAAGATGTATACAAACCTGGCCAAAGCCAACTGGCCAGAATTTATTGCACAACTAGAACAACATTTTAGCCCCCAAACGCCACCCACTGACATTTACAAAGGTGAGAAATTTTTTTGCCAAACCATCAATGCAGCTGCCAAAAAGTGGATTTCAGAAGGGCAAATTTGTCTGTTTTCTTTATACTTAAACAATGAAACCAAAGCACTTACCAAAGAAAGGGATGAACTGAGAAAGAGCAACCCTAAATCAGACCGTTTACGTGAGTTAAACAAAAGAATCTACAGGTCTGTGAAAGAAGAAAAGCGGAAAAACTGGGAGAAACACCTGTCCACCTTCAACAGCCGTACCAACATTGGAAAAGTTTGGAAGACCATCAAGACGCTGAGTAAAAGCCCTTCAGCCAATTTTAACCAGGCCATTACCTTTGGTAATAAAACTATTTAGAGCAGCAAAGAAATAGCCAACAGCTTCAATAAGCAGTTTACTTTAGCAGTCCAGCACAAATCAAGCAAATCGGCTTGTAAGATGAAGAAGTTTATCAGGAAATTCAACGAGTCAGATAATGTTACCATTTCCAAAGAAGCCGTGAAATTAGCGAGAAAAAATCCAAAACCTTCAAAGCAATTGATTCCAATAATCTCTGCACCGAGCCCCCCAGGGAGCGGTAACATTCTCAAAGTTGTTAAATTACTACATGAGTAGTATGCCTGAACCACCAGACAACATCAGAGTGGTATATATGCAGACGATGTAACTCTCTCTGTCTCTGGACCAGTGATCGAGCCCCTCTGGGAAGATCTTAACAACTACATCCCTGAGTTAGTGAGCTTCTTTGAAAAACGCTCACTAATAGTGTCAGCCGAGAAATCGTCTATCACGCTGTTTACACCGCATAGCGCTCAGGCAAAGACCCACGGTAAAGTTTATGTTAATGGTGAACTTCTTCATTGTTCAAAGAAACAAAGATTTTGGGTGCCACTGACGACACCATGTACACCTTTTCCATCCACTACAAATTAGCAGGAAAAAGGGTCAGAGAATGCAATAATATCTTAAAAGCGCTATCTGGATCTAACTGGGGACAGGACAAGGAAACACTGTCACTTACCTACAAGGCTATTGGAAGATCGGTTGCAGAATATGCTGCTCTTTTTTGGGCCGCCACCATCAGCAAATCCAGTTGGCAGAAACTGCAAGTTGCACAGAACGAAGCCCTGAGAATCATTACAGGTCGCCATAAAATGTCTTCAATTGACCATCTTCACCAGAAAACCAAGATTCTGAAGATAAAGGAACACGCGACAATGGTATCAAAACAATACCTGATAAATTGTTTCACCCTAACCATCCTGGACATAAACATCTTCAAGCAGAAGCAGCGTCTAGAAACATGAAACGAGATCTCATCAACACCTATCGAGCATTGGTTGAGAACTTAATTGTTGACGTCCCCAACAATAAAAAACTCAAAAAGGCGAATTCTGTCATACACAGAGAGACTGTAACCTCAGCAATCGCTTGATATGCTTCAAATCCAGTACTGGGACGTCGCCCACCAGAGATAGATAGTTGTAAAAAATGCCTACTGAGATCCAGTAGAACGACGTTATCGCAGCTGAGGTCTGGATACAACAGACTCGTGAACTCTTATCAATACAGGATTGCAAGCAACATTTGAGACCTGTGCTCACACTGTATGATAGGCCCCAACACCGAACACCTGTTCAGCTGCACAGCTAAACCCAGAGCGCTGAGACCAGAAGACCTATGGTGACAACCTAAGGAAGCCTCCATATTCTTAAATCTTTTCAGACCCCCAGAGTGATGAAGGATTTGGGCCAACAACAACAACAACAGAACATCAAGGTATGTTGTGTTGTTAATTAAAGTAAAAAGTAGCCGCTTTCTTTGAGTACATAATTTTTAACTTAAATCGTTATACTCATTAAGAAATCTGTCACGTACAGAATTGTCAAAAAACGCCATTTTTGATGGGTCATAACTCTTGAACCACTGGCGATATTTTGTTGAAAAAATTTTTGTGGGCAGGGTAATGTTTTAACAAAAAATTTTTGAAATCGAAGACAAAAAGTTTGACTCTGCATCGCACCTTTAAGACTCTGTTAAGATTAACCCGTTGTCAAAATTTAATATGCAGCTTAAATCTCTCTTGATGTTCTGTAGCCTGAAGCTTCTTGTTCTGCAGCCCAACAAATGTAAGACAATCAATTGTAAAGAAGTGTCATTTTTTGCCACTTTTAACAAGTTCTATTAACCAAACAAGTACGCAACTACAATATTGTAAAAGTACCACAATTGATTCATTAAAATTAGTGATAAATCTCAAAAACATTCTTATAATATAAAAGATAAAGATGGAAATTAGAATGTACAGAAATTATTCGTAGGGGATTCCGCATGTAAAAACCGGCGAAATAAAAATGGACAACAAAAATACCTCCTAACAATTTCTTACCAGAATTAATTTTTGAACAAAAAACATGAAATTGTAAATTATAATACAAAAATGAAATTCATCGTAAAATAAACTGAATAATATATCTTGAATCCATTAATAAAATGTACCTCTCTTTCAATTTGACTCCTACATTTTATTGTTAAAGTATAATGTTTTTAACGGTGAAATGAAGGAGACAAATTGGGAAAATGTGTACTTTGTATGAATGAGTTCCCAAATTATTATTCAGTTTATTCTTTGGTACATTGAATTTATGTATTAAAGTTTCCCATTTTCCATATGTTATTTGTATGAAAATTGTTTTTTTTGTAAAAAATTAAGGGCATTTTTGGTGTCTGGTTTTATTTCGCCTACTTTTATGGTTATATCACTTCTCCGGCGCTACGTTTTTTTTTGTATTAATTTAATCAGGGAAGAGCGCGGAGCGCTCTTTCCCTTATATTAAATGGGTTAAGTCACTGCGCGGTTAACCGTTGTTAATGGCGTCATCGAAATCAACAAAACCTTTAATAGTTTTTTAGCTAATTAAAAATCTAAACATTTTACATAACTAAAATATTACCCATATTTTTCTGGGCTGAGTTGCACAAAAAGATCTTAAACTACCCCTAAAGTACGTTCTCGTACTATACTAAACCAAGGGGTAGATCCACTATGAAAAGAACAAGACGTAGTTCAAGCACGTGCTTGAACTTACGGTAGTCGCAAGTTGTTGCACCAAAAAAACTCAAGCTTGTTCTTAAGTTAGATCGATCTTTTCAACCATAGATTTTTTTTCAAAAACCATTTTTTTCGAAAAAATAATTTTATTTATTATAAGTAATTATAAATCTATAAATGCTGATATTTAAAACAAGGAAATTAATATAGAAAGATTAGCTTTTTTATTTATTGTTTATTATGATTTCAGAGCGTGTTTGCAATTTGCGCGAATTTATAATAAAAAAGTTTAGGCATATTTTTTTTAATGTTGAATGTGCTTCTCAAAATTAAGATTAAGTAAATTTCAAGGCATATACATTGATTAAATATTGTCAAAACTCAATTTGAATGTTTGTTTTGTTGGTTGCTTTTAGTTTAGGCTTTTTGTGAAAGTTTTAAAAACCCATTTGTGTGCGTAAAATTCACAACTGTTGACAAATGCAACAAATAGAATTAAAAAAAAAAGTAAAAACAAAACAAATTGGATTGAAAATTATTTTATAGCATTAAAAAGTTTCCTAAATTCTGAAAACTAAAAATTTTAAATAGAGCATGGCAATCTATTGAATTACCGTTGTCGCTTTAGCCCACTTAGACTTAGCCCAAAATTTGATGGATAAATTCTTACAAAAATACTTTTTTGCAGAAATTTAATTCACACTTAATGCACTAAACTATGTTATTATGAAAAACACAAAAATTGGAAAAAAATGACGTTTTACTAAAATAGCGCTCAAATCTTATGCTTGCCAGGCTAAAAGTTTTGTTTATAGTCCACATTTCTTGTTGTTTATGGTAAATTGAATTCTACCAATTTTAAAACTGTTTTTAACGTGGAAAGCAATATAACTTAGTTTTCATAAAAGTTTAAAAGTATTCGTCAAAAAAAATTAAATTTGAATTTAAAAAAAAAATCATTTTTTCAAAATAAAATGGCATTTTGGTCCATAATTAGGTTCCTAAATTTTTTTAGAGCATATTCTGAAGCACAGTATCAAGTATCAAATCGTATGTGCTTAAATTATGGTATAGCAATGTTTTTAATGTGTTTATGTAAGTGCAGATTCACTTAATCTGAATTTTGGTTTGTATAAGTAGAGCAAAAATTGATTTTTATCAAATTTTACATTGAAAACAATTTTTTAACAAAGCTATAATTAGAATTCCTTAATTGAATTACTAAAAAAAGTTTGAGCGCTGTAGGAATGATTTTTTTGTTTATTTAGCATCCAAAAATATTTCATCAAATGTAAGCTAAACAAAAAAGACTTTTTAATTTAATTTAGGAAATTTTGTTTTCTGAAAGCATGATTGTACTTTGCCAAAGAATACCTATGTATTCTCAGTATTCAAAGTGGCCTTCCGGAATTAGAGAGGGGAAGTACTAGTTTAGTGTTTTTAGTACTAACAACCATAGAGGGCTGGAGAATCGCCCCCCCCCAAAAAAAAAATCTTGAAATTGCTGAGACATCCATAAAATTAAGGGTTGCATCGGACACCCTCCTAATATTTGGGGGTCGGTTCTTAACAATGCTAAACATAAGTTATTTTTAGAGTTTCCCCCCAAAAAAAATTTATTTTGGGATTCCAAAATATTGGGGATCGAGTATAACCTCCTTCCCAAGAAAATCTAAGACCTATGCTAACCACCTCCAAAATTTAAAAGTGGGGTATCCAGAATATCTCAAAACTTTAGGAGGAGAGTTCAATAATTTTAGAGAGTATAATTTTATAATGCTTTTATTTGCTGCTCATTTATCAATTATAGTGTCTAAGATTTGATAACTTTGGTCTCATATAATTTAAAAAAAATTTTTCTGTTATGTCCAGACCTGTGCATGGTCTGGAAATGCCCCCCCCCGAATAGCTGGAGGGTTAGCTGTGTATGGAGTAGCTGTGCGTGCTCCCCGTTTTATTTTCCCCTCTCCGCCCAAAAAAAGTACCCAAAAATTATGGCGCCCTAATGACGCGATCATCGCAAATTTTTTGCAGATTTTTCTTTTTTTCTCTTTCTCCCCTGCTTGCCCCCCCCCGTTTTATTGCCCCTCAGTTTCAAAAAATTGCCCCCATCCCCCCTACCATTTTGAAATTGCCTCCCCCAACAAAACACTAGGGGGCAGTGCACAGATGTGTATGTCAAATGATCTTTAATTAAAAAATTTTGAGGATAATTTGCTTGCTGAAATTTTTAATTATAATGAATTTTTTAAGCATTAAAGAAGTTTAGGCTTAAGCAAAATTCACGCTTAAACAAATTTATTTAGTTTGATAATTAGCAAGCAAATTATCAAATTAAATTATTTTGGTGTCAACAAGTGTTTCAGCAAGCAAATTATCAAATTAAATAAACAAAATAAATTTTTTTGCAAATTGTGTTTTAGGTTAAAATATTTCAATTTTTAATATTAAAGGTATTTTTACAAAGAAAAAATTCGACTGGGTTTAGTGTTTATAAGTGTAACTTTTTAAGAAAAATTATTTACCGCGCATTTAGTTGCAACATTTGATCGCCTCGGATTTAAGCTTTGGGATTTTAATTTAAACCTATTTTGATTGTCGGCCAAAACTTGCAGAAAAAACTAAACCGAGAAAAGACCAAAAAAAAAAAGAAAACGGAAGGAAAAGACCGGGGAGAGGGGAGGGAGACGCGAGGGGCCGAGACAAAAAAACCCCCAAACCCAAAAAACCAAAAAAAAAACAAGCGCAGACAAAACCTGATAAAAACCTAATCAAAATTACCTACCCCAAAACACTATATTTTAAACGTTTTTAGTAATTGGACTTGGCGGGACCAACGCCTAAATTTTAGAGGGGCTCAAGGGGAGTGTCGGCAGTTTTAAATCTTTTTAAGGGGAGGGAGGTATGGTATAGCCCCCTCATCAACCCGTTCCCACCTATGGGTATCCCTACCCAAACCCTCTTATTAAATTTTGTCCAAAAGATTTGATAGGTACCACGACAATCGGGCATTATTTTGCGTTATAATTATATTCTTGTTACACATTTATAAATCACCTTTGTAATTTTTAGTTATTTTAATGTAAGAATGGCCGTTAAAAACGTTTCTATGAGCGAATTGCTGCCTTCATCATCCTTTCAATTTTATTATTATAATTTTGGATTTGCTTTTTCTGTTGAAAATGGAATATTTATTTTAAAGCCAACTTCTGCAGAAAAGGTCCGCTTCCCTTCTGAAGCGTTGTGGTCCGCTTGCCCCCTCAAGCCACAGTAGCTTCCTGAATTGAAGCAACCCAAACGGCCCTCTTAAGGGCCACCAATTTAAAGAATTACTGTTTGTTATATAATAATAAATAAAATATTGTATTATTTGATTAAAAACATTATTGTTTGTTTACTGTTTTTTGTGGTTAATTTAACCATTAAAATGCGTTTTGAAGCATTAAGAAGTGTGAGTTTTTCGCTGGCAATGTTAAGTAGGCTAAACATTAAATTTCTACGAAACGGGGCATAAACACTGAGCAAAATATTTACCAAAATGCAATAGCAAAATTTTCTCATGGATCCCAAATAATTTGGAAAATAATAGGAAATGGTAAATTGAAAGATCTCCTGTCTTATTTACTGAATTTACTGAACGTTTCATTATTTTTTTATCAAAAATAAAAAAAAGAAACACATTGACTTCAGCTGACAATTCGCGAAAACCTGAAGATATTTTGCTCCTTCGCCTCAATAGCTGCTCTTCTGGGTAGGTTGAAGGGTTTAAAAAAATTGGATTTTCTCCCTTAAAATTTGTCCTGTTTTGCCAAGGACACACCTCTAAAATTAAGGGGTTAGGTACTAATACAAAAAAAACGTTAAAACTTTAGATTTAGAGGAAATACGCTCAAAAAATTTATCCGTTTTTTGAAATATAATTTTTGTGGAAGTGCGACGTATATACCCCGATTTCAGAGGGCCAAAGGGAACAATTGGGTGAAACGATGGGCGGTGGCCTAGTCTCTTTTTATGTTTTTAAACTTGGTGTGGTCCACCTGTTTCACCAAGAGATGCAAATTCACATACTTTCTATGCTAGTTTTGATTTTTAGAATGTTTCTAAATTATAATTGAAAAGATTTCATTTTTAGTGGTTGCGGAAAGACCGCCTAAAATGGTCAGAGGGAGGAAAAAATAGGATAACAGGTGGGCGGGGGGGGGTGTAGGCCCCCCCCAAAAAATGACTGCCGGATAAGGATATTTTGTCGTTTTTAGCGGCTAAAAATGCAGAAATTTTTTGCGCCTCGCTCATCGCGCCTCGATCATGCAAACTTTAAAATAGTTTTGGTACCAAAATTGACCCCCAAAATCACTACACAGTAAGCAAAAAAAAACGATCATATTTGGTTGAATTTGGTTCCCGCTTCCCCCTCCTAAATTTCCAGCCGCCTATAGCAATGGCCTAGGTAATTTTTGTATCTGCTGCGCTTTGATTTACAGTGTGGGTGTAGCCAGTGGCATAGGTGGGCAGCCTCCTGGATTTGGGGGGGGGGAGTTATACCCAACCCCGAAATTTGGGGGGATTGTCCCAAAATTTTTTTCGAGGTATACCTCAAATACCCCATTTTTAGCGTTTTTAGTACTGGGATCCCCAAATTTTAGGGGGGTGTCTGGGGTACCCCCAAATTTTAAGGGGATGGTGTCGGCTATAATAAGGATTTTTTGGGGGTATAACCCCCTCTTCCCCTCTATGGCCAGGGGGTCTGAAAGGTCTTTAAACCCTTTTTTTGTGAAATTCAGGCTCCGCCAATGTCTGCAAATGTAATTGTTAACTAAAAACATGTTTTTATTGCTAAAAACATTAGATAATACATTATTAGGCCAAAAACAGTGTATTTTACTTAATTAACGTTTATCCTTGCTTTTTCAAAATTTTTGGGGGAGGGGGAGAAGGAGGTGTTGGCCAGAGCCTCCTGCCTCCTTCCGCCCCTAGAAATTTTTTTTGCACTGAAATCCGCTCTTCTGCCCCCTTCTTCTAAACCCTTTTTAGCCACCTACAACGACGGCGCAGGTAATTTTTTTCCATATAAGTATATCCTTTTTATTTTTTTTATTAAAAAAACGTTGGATAAAACGTTATTATGCCAAAAACAGTGTATTATACAGCTTTATTTACGTTTATCCTGCTTTTTTAACCTTTAAACTTTGAAGGGGGTAAGTGGGCGCCCCCCCCGGGGCCTGGGGCTTTAAAATTTTTTGTACTTAAATACGCCTCCCATCCATCAAAAACAAAACTCTCGGTACAATCCTGGCTAATGCGGGTTATAAACAGTTAAATTAAGCCAAACGTGACAAAACTGTACAAAAAGCACAGATTTACGAAATTTTTATCCCCACCAACCCAAAATAGAATGGCTAAAGTTCAGACCACAAACTTTTTTGGTTGCGCGTTTACTATTCTGCAAGGATGGTTTCTGGCATAATGAAGATATTTTAAAACATCAAACAATATTTGCGATAAATGTTAAACAGTGGACATGTGTTTTAAATAAAAACAGTTTGTAAGTAAAACAAAAGCTTACTATGTATTTTATTTAATTAAAAATAATATAATTTTAAAAAAATAATTTTATTTCTGTATTATAATATGTTTTAGTATTAAAAAATTGGAAATGTTAGGTTTTTTGCAAAAATTTTAATTTAGTAGTTTTTCTTTTGTGATATTTATATTTTAGCAAAAAACCAATTAATTGTATTTGAAATGCCATAAAATCAATTTATT
>JASAMX010026416.1:0-22732 GCA_030248175.1 Microlaimidae sp. YZB2_3
CGTTATTTTAGTGTTTGTATTCGGCTCCCCTGTTTCCTCCTTGGCTAACTCCAACAAATTCATGGCGGAAATCTTCCCGGCGATTCTTCTAACCCCCCTTCAGAGAAACCGTACCAACTAGCGTATTATGCGAAGTTGGTAATTTTTTTATATCCTGATTCAATTGTGGTTTAATTCCCCCGAGCTCACCTGGCTAATACTTGCAGATTGGTGGAATAAAGATCTAAGTTTAGCCCAGGTAAAATGGCCCACCGTGGCTTAGTTGGTTCGGTTGAATCAGAGCTAGTCAGTACTAGCTCTGTAGGATTAACTTTGTAGACACTTAAGTTCAGTTAAGTTAGGGTACCCCTTAAGTTAGTGGTGGTTTAGGTTTTCCCCATTCCCCCCTTACTTAAACTAAGGCCCTTTTTAACTTAAGGGTTAGTGTTTTAAGGTTACTCACCGATACCATCTTTACCAGTCTGCCTCCGCGTAGGTTACTTGGGTAGTTGCCGTCAAAAACGAGCCAAATTACTAAAAACCGGTGTTATTTTGGCTTAAAGCCATATTTTCGTACTTATCCCCCTTCAACGCCCGCAGCTTCGGCTAACCGAAAAGCCCCCCGTCTCCAAGTTAAAGTTCCCTGCCAGGCTAAGCACAAACAACACAGTAAATTTATAATATTTTTATAGATAACACAATAGGCTAAGTAAAGTCCCCTTCAGGTGCCGTCCCGTAAAGTAGGCTTACCCAACTTTTTTGTGTATTGTGTACTGGCCCGGTAATACCTTGGTTGGCCGCCAATAAACTTAAATACCGTAAAATATGCATTCGGCAGTTTAGACTCAGTCGGTTAACCCCCTACTTAGCTCTCGTCAACTTTAGGTACTAATTACTAACTTAATAACGGATCCGACTGAGTTTACCTTTACCTGGCTGGCGCCAAAGACCGAGCTTCGCAGCGATTAGCAAAAGCCCGCTAGGGCGTAAGTGATAGGCTTTTTAACTTTTCTGTTCTAATCTTTCCTAGGCGGACAAATGTGCGCTGCAGATGATCCCCTGCCGAATTTAGGCCCTACATAACCAAGCAGTGCGACTTATTTTTTTAGAGTTTCAACAAAAATTTTACAACTGATAATAGCAAACAAGCTTTTTTAGAGAGGCAAGTTAATCCTGACGTTTCAAAGCAAAAAATAACTTTTACAAAGAAATGTCTTAAAAGTACTGAAGAAACAAAAGAATAAGTATAACCCTGCCATTAAACACCTAAACAAATGAAACATAAAGATTATTAAAGTTAAAAAGACAGTATGATCAAGAAGAGGTTTAGGCAGTTAAATTGTACTTAGCCGAGTTTGGTTTGTGTTGCACAGGATTTGAAAAAATTACTATGTAGATTGTGTTAATAATGATTATGGAATTTGTGAACAGTTTGAATGCAGCAAAAGGTTTTGATTTACGTTCTGAATGATTTTGTTTGGCACGCTTTACACAAGTGGGTTTTATTAGTAATTTATACAACAGGAACTAACCGCATTGCAGCAAAGATAGGAATTTTTGAGTATGATAATTTTGCAAGGAAAATAATGCCAAGTTTTCAATTAAAAACAAGGGCTTTTTGCCTGAAACAATTTTGACATTAAAAATAAGGTGCAACTGGCACCAACATGTACAATTGCCAAAATGAGGAATTTAGCATCATAATTTAAAATAATGTATTATTTCAAGAAATTTGGGAGTACAATACGTAACTGAACGAAGTAGATGACAAACGTATCGCTATCATAAATAGAGGGAAAATTGAGAAACAGCGAGCGACTAGTACATTTACGGTTTAAAATATTTCAAATATTTATTGGTTTAAAATCTCGACCCCTTCTCTTCAAAATTTATTAAATATTTTTTAAATATTGCAAAAACAAAAGCAGTTTTTGGGGATTTTTAGTTTTTTGCCGCTTCGTAGGTACAGCGCTGCTGGCGCGCTTGGTTTCCAGTTTTTTAATGTTTCAATTACAGAAAATGCTTAATTTAAAAGTTTGGAATGGACTTTTTAAAATTAATTTTTAAGTTTTGAATAATTTTACAAGCAAAACATTAAAAAAAAACTATGTAGGTTTAAAATTAGTTTAAAAGCACAAATTTCATCTTTATTTTCACTAATTCAAAATCACTCTTCGGAATAATACTATTTTAGTGGTGATTTTAAACTATTGTGACGTTTAATTTAAAAACAAAAATTTATTTAGCACAAACTGATATATTACAGCACTTCAACGTAGTGAGTGAAACATATCATCGTGTAGCAATTTTTATGAAGTATAGGTTTAAACTTAAGAAACTAAGAAAGCTAAGATTTTTTCAAATTTTATTTTTTTCTTTTTGTACCCTCTCTCGTACAGTAAAAGACGCTTATTCCGAACTAGTCTATGGAATAGGCTATGATGCTTGGATGAACTTCATGCTTGGATTTCTAGTTTTCTTTTAAATCGAACCCAAAAAGTAATCTCAAATGATATCTCCACTGTAGATAATTGTGAATATATATCTTCAGCCGCAGTAGATGTCTCTAGCTGGGTCCCGCAGGGAAGTGTGCTCGGCCCTTTGGTTTTTCTTATATATGTCAATGATTTGCCCGAATGCATATCCCAGAAATCAAAAATTATGTTGTTTGCCGATGATGCCAAAATTTATAGTATTTTAAATGAAAACACTACCCCAAAGGATTTTCAAGAAAATCTGAATAGTTTTTGCAATTGGGCGAAAAATTGGCAACTTACTATTGCTTTTAAAAAGTGCGCTATGTCACACTTAGTCATGGGTGGCGCAGAAGCGCCACAGGGTGATTTAGCCCCGTGGTGCCGCGCCAACCATTATTAGAGAACGTGGGTAAATTTTGAAATTCAGAACCTTCTTCTTTTTCTTATTCTTATTATTATTCCAACGCTCCATCCTTAAAAGCGATATTCCTCATTCGTTACTGATTGATAAAAATAAACGTGGGCTCATTAGAAAGAAGAAGGAATTACGCAACTTTCTTAGGAAGCATTTTTTTCATTTAGGTCCTTGTTATCGATTTATTGATCAAAATAAAAAATTTGAAAAATAGACATAAAAAATCCCAACCGCACAATAACAGCCTTTTGGCAACAATAAGGATTGTACAGAGCACACAACCAACATCCCGTCATAGAAACCGCACAAAAAAGCAGACCGGTTTTAATTGGTGGCAGAAACGAAACTAGTTCCCAGCGCCATCTACTTCAACCGCGCGGAAAACGGCGAAAACAACTTTTTTTAATTCTTGCATTACTAATGACAAAATTAATTTAAAGTTCTATTTATTAAAAATAATAAGCGTCGGTGGCAGGGAGCGCCACGCGCAGGTAATCATCGGTGGTGCGGGGTGCTACACTGCAATTTAACCCACGGCACCGCGCCAACTAGGAGAACGTGAGTAAATTTTGTATTTCATGTTCATCATCTTAATATTATTATTTTTACTTTAAAAATTATAATTGCAATCATTGGCGCACGGCATCGCGCCAACTATATTTAGAGAACGTAGGTAAACTTTGTCTGGAGCGCAACTGCACCGCACTAACTATAATTAAACAACGTGGGTAAATTTTGTAATTTAAATTTATCTTCTTGTTATTATTATTATTTATTTAAAAAAGTATATCTCGGCAACGGAATGAATATAAACATATGTCATTGCGCAGCTAAAACTATAGTTTATTAGGCTTTTTTTTAAGTTTAATTCAAAAAAAAAGTGGTAGACCAGCCTTGAAAAATGCTCCAAAAATAAAGCAGGAAAAAGGGGCGATTTTTCCCCGGGCGTACGTTTAGACAGAAAAGATGTGGACTAGGCTGAGATGTACATTATGTGGACTATAGGAAATTTGCATTTGGTTTGGGCAACTGTTTACTAAATAAAAATTTCTACCATATGATAATGATTTGTTTATACATTGATCAAATCACACAGCACTGTTGCATTTTTTTTTAGTTTGATGAAATGTCAATTTAAAAAATCATACTCACAGCAATCTTTGACAAGCGCGGAATCGCCACTTTTTCAAATTTATAGTTTTTTTTACACATACAAATATAACCTTCTAATTGAAAAAATGGCGATTTCGCGTTTGTCAAAGATTGCTGTGAATATGATTTTTTAAATTGACATTTCATCAAACTAAAAAAAATGCAACAGTGCTGTGTGATTAGATCAATGTATAAACAAATCATTATCATATGGTAGAAATTTTTATTTAGTAAACAGTTGCCCAAACCAAATGCAAATTTCTTATAGTCCGCATAATGTCCATCTCAGCCTAGTCCACATCTTTTTTGTCTAAACATACGCCCGGGGAAAAATCGCCCATTTTTTTTCCTGCTCTATTCTTAAAGCATTTTTCAAGGCTAGTGTTAAGAAATTTAAAGAACCCATATAATTTAAATGGTAATATAGTTGAGCAGTCAAGTATTGTCAAACATTTAGGCGTAATTGTTGCTTCAGATATGAAATTTTCACAGCACTGCTCTTCTATTGCAGCTAAGGCACACAAAAGAATTGCACTTTTATTTAAAACTTTTCGAACTTGTAATATGAATCGACTGCTGTGTGGTTATAAGACATTTGTACGTCCTCTTTTATTTTCAAAGACATTTGACATTTGACATAAGACATTTGAGTTCGAAACCTATTCCTGGAACCCTTATCTTAAAAAAGACATAGAATGCCTAGAAAAAGTCCAAAAGTCATTTACGAGAAAATTATATAAGCGATGCTTTTTTCCTCATGTAAGATATGAAACTCGACTAATTGAATTAAATTTACAAACTCTTGAAAGTAGACTTAATGATTAATACCAATCAATACTCAATTAATTCATTCTTTTTTAAAAATTTCTAAAAAGTTCTGATTTTTTTTTTATTAAATTCAATTTTGATCAGTTTAAATAAAATTTTGATAGGTTTAAATTTCCGGTAGATAAAATGAAGGAATCGAATTCCAATGAGACTTCATAGGGATTCGAACTCCCGACCGTACAGTCTGAGGCCGACCGCCTCAAACTACTAGACCATCGGACCATCTGCTGCCTTTCGTGTAAAACCCTACTTATATATTCGGTGCTCGGTTATGATCGTAATTTTATTTTTTATGTTTGCATTTTTACAAAATCAAACAATAATAACTACATTATTACTAATCCGATCAAATTTATATTTTGCCTTTAGCGTTTACACGTTATTTTACACTGCAAAATTAATAGAAGTTTTCATTTAAATATTATTTTAATTTGAACTTTTTGTCTAATGTGTGTTGGAATTTTACTGTGTAAAACGCCTTATGTCGAAATAGTCTATTATATCTGGATGACCTCCTAAAACCGTATGCGAGACATGAGCGAACCAATTAAAATTGTGCGGTTATGACGTTTTTTTAAACAAATGAGAACGCATATTTTTTTAAATTCCCGTAATTTCACATAGAAAATTGCGCAAATAATTCTTACTTTTTATTGATAGATAATATGTGTTTTATTGATAATATTAAATCTTAAAAAGTATATTTCGGCAACGGAATGATTATAAACATATGTCATTGCGCAGCTAAAACTATAGTTTATTAGGCTATTTTTTTAATTTAATTCAAAAAAAGTGGTAGACTAGCCTTAAAAAATACTCTAAGAATAGAGCAGGAAAAAGGGGCGATTTTTCCTCGGGCGTATGTTTAGACAGCAAAGATGTGCAATAGTCTGAGAGATGGACATTATGTGGACTATAGGAAATTTGCATTTGATTTGAGCAGCTGCTCTCTAAATAAAATTTTCTACCATATGATAATGATTTGTTTATATATTTATCTAATCACACAGCACTGTTGCATTTTTTTAAGTCTGATGAAATGTCAATTGAAAAAATCATACTCACAGCAATCTTTGACAAGTGCGAAATCGCCACTTTTTCAAATTTATAGTTGTTTCTAATTTATAGTTGTTTCTAAATATAGTCTTCTAATTAAAAAAGTGTCGATTTCGCGCTTGTCAAAGATTGTTGTGAGTATGATTTTTTCAATTGACATTTCATTAGACTAAAAAAAATGCAACAGTGCTGTGTGATTAGATCAATGTATAAACAAATCATTATCGTATGGTAGAAATTTTTATTCAGTGAGCAGCTGACCAAATCCAATGCAAATTTCCATCTGTCCATACATACATCTGTCCATACATAATGTCCATCTCAGACTAGTCCACATCTTTGCTGTCTAAACATACGCCGGGGGAAAAATTGCCCCTTTTTCCCGCTCTATTTTTAGAGCATTTTTCAAGGCTAGTAAAATAATACGAAATTCACCGTAGGATATTTTTTTGTTGCTTCAATGGTTGTCTAACTAAATTATTTTATAAGTAATTGCCTTTTAGGTTGACTTCTCAGGGCAATGAACCCGGCGAAACATTAACATTATCATAAAGTTGATAAAAAAGTTTCAGCTGAAAAGGTCTTAAAAAACTATGGGTGCATCCCAAGGTTCGTACTACTGGTTCTTTTTAGGTTAGATTTAACTTTTGGCTAGGGACTTTGACACCGCACCTCGAAAGGTGGTATCTGCAGGATCTTTAAACAATTGTTTTTTGGGTTAAATCTTGGATTATAGTTATCAACTCAGCGAAACAGAAACAACATAAGTTTTAAAAAACGTCTCAGCTGGCGAGGTCCTTAGAAAACTAAGGGATCACTATTGGATCTTTTAAATTATAGATTCAGCTCAAAAAGCTCAAGGATTCGCCAGGTACCATTTTTGAGATTGCGGGATGAAATTCCACAGCCAAAAGCTGAATCTAACCTAAAACATTTTATCATTGTAGATTTATAGTTTTAAAGATTAATCATTACAGTTTTTCAATAAATCATTTTTGAACACTTGTTGGTTGCAAGCTTTCTTCATACAGATTTCTTGACAAAAATAATATGTCAACCAAAAAGACGCCAAATTTATAATTTTTATGTGAAAAAATGCTAATAGTTAAAATTTAATTATTTTGGAGAAAAAACTAAAAACCGCGAATATATAATTTTTTATTCCAATTTGAGTTTCTAAAAACGCACGAAAAAACCAACACACAATTCGGATATAATTTATTGGTTTTATAAATTAAAGTAAATATAAAAGTCACAACGGGGTTTGCAAAAAAATTTAAAAACCACAAAACCACCCACAATCAAAACGGCTTCAAAAAATTAACAAAACTAATTGTGCCAAAATTTTCCAAAAATTCTAGAAGGTGTATTTCATTACAATAGTTGTCAATACAAAAATCTAGCTTTTTTGAAGATTAAATTTTAATCTTATCGGCTTTACTGTTGGCGTCATAAGTCATTTTTACACTTATACATAATAGTTGTAATGTATACTCCTGAGTTTAACTTGATAGCTAATACTTTAAATTAAACGCTATTAGGTGTTTTATAGATCCACTTTGCCATAATTCCTGATAACCCGTTTTAAATTTTATGGCCAGTGCACTTTATTTTTATACAAATTAAAATAACATATTCACACAAAATCTTAACACAAAATTTTAATGCTGTAGCTATAGTTAGAACTTAACAATTGTTTTACATTGTTTGTTGGTTTATAGAAAAAATGACTTGTTTGCAGTTCCTGCCTTCATTTATAATGACGCATTCGTAGTTTTGTTATGTTTACTTCTTTATTGACGCGAAAACCAAAACAAAGTAACGGTTTTAGTTACCAAATCTTTGTTATGTCTATTGATAAAGCAAGTTTTCAAACCGATGCAAGTTTTGACGTCATTTCTACTTAAGCTTGGATAATTTTGTTATTTGTTTTTTAAATCACAGTATGAAACAAACAAATAGGCAATTGTTTAAAGACAGTGATGTAAAATAATTAGTTTACCAAAGAAAATCCTATTTCGAGTGTAACTGACTTAGAAAATGACTAATTTTAGCCACTAATTTATTATTTAAAAAAAAGAAAAAAATATGCAAATATTGTTGAACAAATGAGACAATGGCATTAATAATTAACGTATTTTTTCTATATTTTCGTTAAAAATAACTTAAGGTGAACCCAACGTGGCTGCAACAGTTGTTTGTTGGATTAAAAAAATATCCCCATTAAGTAACCACTCAAATCACGAAAATCTGACATCACTTTATCAGCCAATTTGATTCGATTTAATACGGAGTATTTGTTTGATAAAATAACGTCAGATTCTCGTGATTTGACTGGTTACTTAATGGGGGCATTTTTTAATCCAACAAAACAACTGTTGCAGCCACGTTGGGTTTACCTTTAATTAGTTTTTTATACTTTTGGTAAATATAATTAATGAATAATTGGTTTAAATTATAAAAATTTTACTTTTTCAGTTTATTCTCAATTTTACCTTTTTTTCAGCTTTAATTTAATTTTAACTTTCGTTGTTAATTCCATTTTGGTAGGACGTCAAAATTATTGCCAATTAATAAAGAAAAGTCATGACAACAATGCTTAAAATGGTACAAGTCCAATACGTGTACCAATTATTTATTCACCGATCAAAAAAAAAAATACGCATATAAAATATTTTTATACCCCAAATCAGATATATAGACCTCATTTTTAAGTTTATTTTTTTATTAAAGTCTTCCGTAAAAAGTTATGAGCATATTTAAGCCCAAAAATTGTCTATTTTTGGTATGTACAATTTGTGCTGTGAAGAAAAAATTTTTATTTAGCTTTTAAATAACTCAAAAATATATTTTTCGGGCTTCCCAAAGTCTGGCAGCTCTAAATATAGTTCAAAATTTTTTCTAGTGCCTACCATTTTTGTATGAAAACCAGTTAAAAATAATTAAACAGGTTTAAAAACAGTTAAAAAAATGAAAATTCGTCAAAAACAAATAATCAAACAAAAATATGTCAAAATAAAATACAATTCGGCTTAATTTTTAGGTTTCGCTTAGGCTTAGGATAATTAATATTAGCAAAACTATGCTTAAATTAGCTTTTAAAGCCAAATAAAAAATTGTTGTCCATGTTCTTTGTGGTCAATATGACCATCGAATTTTAAATTTAAAATTTTTTTTGAATATTTTTAGATTCTTCGGACATTCAACAATGTAAAAATATAATTTTTAATTTATTGTGTTGCGTAACAAATTTTTTTTAACAACATAAATTGTACATACCAAAAAATAGGCAATTTTTGGGCTTAGATGGTCTCATAATTTTTTACGGAAGACTTAAATCGAAAAAATAACCTCAAAAATGATATCTACGACTCCGATTTTGGATACAAAAATGTTTTAGATGCGTATTTTATTTTTCGATCGATTTCATAATTATTTCCTCTTCTATTTCGCATTCTTTTGTCTTATCACGAAATTAATTTTTTACACGAAATTATACTTGACATAAGTTATTGCAAGTTATATAACAAAGCGAATAATAATTTTATCACTTATATTTAAAATTTCGCCTTTAAGGTTTGTGATTGCTCTAAAATAAAAACCCATTTTTAATCACCTGGGCTGGTATTCTGACGCGCGTTTAAAAGTTATCCCGGGAAATTTTTTTACGTTCTTAAGGATGCGAGAGAAAAATCAATTTCATCCAGGTTAAAACCGTGATAAATTATTTCTATTGTTTTAAGGACTCTAAAGGTGGAAATATTTTCTCCTGTAGAATTAATTTCATAAAAAAATAAAACTAGCCTTGAAAAATGCTCCAAGCATAGAGCAGAAAAAAGGATTTAGGGTCGATGGAGCCTTGGGAACTTGGAGCTGGAACTTGGAGCCAAAAATAGGGAACTTGGAGCCGTAAGAGGGGAACACGGAGCTTTAAGTTGGGAACTTGGAGCCAAAAATAAAAATCGCTAAAACGTGTACCTAAGCCTAAGCGAAACCTTAATTTAAGCTTAAACCAATTTTTTTTGAAAGCCTCCAAGTTCCCATTGCTCGTGGCTCCAAGTTCCCAAAAATTTTCGATGGCTCCAAGTTCCCTGCTTTCGGCTCTAAAGACCCCGTACCGAAAAAAGGGCGATTTTTCCTCGAGCGTATGTTTAAACAGAAAAGATGTGGACTAGTCTGAGATGTGGACTATAAGAAATTTCCATTTGGTTTGGGCAACTGCCCACTGAATTAAAATTTCTACTTTTTCAAATAAAAGGTTATATATTTCAATTAAAAGCTCATTTTAGGATTTTTTGAGAAGTCCTAATTAAGGCTTGATATTCATATTCAAAATCAGGGCCATAAAAAACGCCTGTTTATTTTGTGGTTGGTTAAAAGGAGAATTACAGCTATTTACAAAGTGACCTCCCAAATGGGGTAATTTGGAGCTATTCAGAAAATTAGCCCCGAAAACGGGGTAACACCCCCTTGGAGTTCTGGATTAAAAAACTGACAAACGAGTTTCATATTTAAAATCTGGGCTATAAAAAACCCTAGTCATTATTTGTGGTTGGTTAAAAGGTAATTTGAAGCTATTTAGAAAGTGAACCCCCCGAAATGGCGTAACCCCCCATTTGCAGTTATGGATGATATAACCAAATTGAATTCATATTCAAAATTACACCCTGGCATTTTAAGAGCTCTAAAATTTCCATATGGTATTAGTTATCAAGTGATCACGTTTTGCTCCGTGGGATCGGTTGTTGAAAGAGCTAAATATTCCCACCGTTTAGACGTCCCATCCTAACAAACTCATGGAACACATCTTTTTCATGATCGCGCCATTCTTTGCGCTGATTGGCTGCGCTCTTCATTGTTCCCTGAAAGTGACGTGAGCAATCGTCAGTTAACCAGATATGGGGAGGAAAACAACGCCCTTCGCCCATTACTCACAATGATAACCTAATTAATTATATAAAATTATTTTATCTAATATTGTATATTTTGTGATAATCAGGGAAGAGCGCGGAGCGCTCTTTCCCTTATATTAAATGGGTTAAGTCACTGCGCGGTTAAACGTTGTTGATGGCGTCATCGAAATCAACAAAACCTTTAATAGTTTTTTAGCCAATTAAAAATCTAAACATTTTACATAACTAAAATATTACCAATATTTTTCTGATATTAAAAACCTAAAAACTTTTGCTAAACATACCTGAATTACATACAAATAAGCTTAATTTGCTTAACTTTTTTTGGTTTTTTTTTTGGGGTCCCCCAAAAATTTTTCCCTGTGGTAAATATTTGGAGCTGATTTTTTGCACGTAGATGCTAAATTGCCGCCTCACCTAAATTTTATTCTCGTATATGCTCTATGGCCCGTAGTTAAACCTCTGTTCATGTGAAAAATGACATTTTTTTTTCTAAGTTACGCATTAGGTACTGGGGTACTTGTGTGACACTTTTTTTCCTTACTGAATTACATATTAAGTAACTTCATTCAGTAATACACATTCTCTTGTGGTTATTTTTTTGGTTTAAATTATAATTCCTTACCTTTTTATAGAAATTACTAATTTTCAAACGAGAAGAGCGAAAAAAAATCCTTACCACTAATTAGCAGCCATATGTCAACAATAAAAATATTTAAAAAATAAAATGAAATAAATCTTGGGTCACGTTGAGCGCTGCGGGATACAATGTTTCAATAGACGGAAATTTATCAAAATCGAAACAGAAAACTAACTAACTAATCTAACTCTGAACGCTTCGATATTGCACAGATTCAATTTTGCTTAAGGACAAGTTTCTTGATTTTGATTTCTTATTCGACATTTTTGTAAATAAACACGGTTATGCTATGGAACTAGTTGCCAAATTCTTCGATATAACGCGTCTCGGGTTGTTCTTTACCCCCACCCTCTAAAAATGTTTTACCTTCTATTGTTTTACCGTTTTTGGCAAAAATTCTTATACTATAAAGCGCATTCTCAACAACGCGGGTTTCCAATTGTTTTATCACAAGTCAAATTCCTTACGTTCCCAGCTGTTTTACCAAAATAAGCCCCACCCACCTCCCCAAATTTGGCCAGTAACAATGTTGTTTATCTTTTGAAGTGTGATGTTTGCGATTGTTTTTATCTTGGCAGAACCCAAAAAAGTTTTTTTCTACCTCCAGCGAATCAACACAACACAGCACCACAACTGAGGATAAATCTATATATAGTGTGTGCTACGGGTGTCATTATGCATAATGATAATGCACAATAATGCTAATTAAAATGACAAACAAACAATAATGCTAATTAAAGTGATTAAAACGAATTTTAGTTTTAAGGTGCTATGAATATGGGGTTTTATTTTTTGTGTTTCTTATTTTTGTTTAAGCATTAGAAAATACTGATTTTTTGCATTTTTGAAGTATTTTTCGAGTTTCTAAGTGCTTAATATTAAAATAATCTTATTTTTACAATTTCATATGGGTATTTTGAAAAGTTTATTATGCAGTAAACGTTCTTTTTAATAAAAAATGTTGGTTAAATGTTTTGTTGCTTTAAATATTCATTTCAGAAAAACTATTCTTGATAGTTAGCCATTTTGATACAACCCGTTAACATTTAAAGTTAAAACTGAAATACAGTTACAAGCAACTTTAAAACTGTAAAATTAACCCTAAAAATAATATTTTTAAAATATAAAGTTAAGACCTAATGCAATTAAAATGACTTTTTCTGATATGAATAAAATTGATTAATGCTCACTGCCAGCTACTAATTTATTATTATAATTTTTATTAATTGATTCAAACAACTTACTAACATAGTGCTCACTTGTTTAAAGTGCATATTATAATGCCTAAGTGGGTTTCCGGCGTATGGCAAAATAAATTTATCTTATCTTATCTAATAAACGTTAAAAAGATCTTTAATGTTGAGTTTTTACCCTAAACTTAACAATGCAATGCCAAGAAAGAATACCTTAAAAAGGGATAATTTTTAAAATTTAGGAACATTTCCATATTTGTCAGTTTGGCAAAAGCTAAGGCTAAAGTGCTTTAGTACTAAGCCTTTTTTGGGCTTAGTACTAAAGCTAAGGCTAAATGATTTTTGAACCTTTAGTACTAAAGCTAAGGCGCGGCTAAAATGAAATTTGCCCGGCAATGCACACCCGTAGTGTGTGCGTGCGTCTGCGTGCGTGTGCGTGTTTGCATGTGTGCATGTGCGCGTGTGCCCGTATGCGTGTGTGCGTGCGTGCGTGCGTGCGTGTGTGCGTGTGTGTGTGTGTGTGTGTGTGTGTGTGTGTGTGTGTGTGTGTGTGTGTGTGTGTGTGTGTGTGTGTGTGTGTGTGTGTGTGTGTGTGTGTGTGTGTGTGTGTGTGTGTGTGTGTGTGTGTGTGTGTGTGTGTGTGTGTGTGTGTGTGTGTGTGTGTGTGTGTGTGTGTGTGTGTGTGTGTGTGTGTGTGTGTGTGTGTGTGTGTGTGTGTGTGTGTGTGTGTGTGTGTGTGTGTGTGTCTGTGTGTCTGCCTATCTGTCTGTCTGTCTGTCTGTGTGTTCCTTAACTCCTCCTTAACCACTCAACGAATTAAGGTGAATGAGGTATCGTTGGAAAGCTCATACCCTAAGGAATGTCGTAAGAGGGGTTGAAATTTTGAAACAACTTACATGAACATCTTTATACTGGACAACGCGTTTTCATCAAGGGGGGACCCTATGGATTTTGGAACTTAAAAAAATTTTTGTCTAGGAATTGGCTTAAACTTATTGTTAAAAGTAATTAGCCAATGTAAAGTCAAAATATCATGTTTTTTGGAAAAAAATGAACATGGAAATCTTGGCATTCTTCAAGTATAACCCAATTTTCCGGTTACCAGAAAGATGGATTGTTTAAAACTGTTATTTTTCAAGTAAATTATCGTGATAAAACTCACAATTAACATTTATCGTGGACTTTAGACCTTAATTTCCCTAAGCAACCTAAGCAAAACCTTAAAATCAAGCTAAATTTAATGTTTTGTTTGATTTTCAGGTTTTGCTTAGTTTGCTTAGGAAAACTGAGGCCTATAGTCCAGGATTCAGGTTGTTTTTGAGTTTTATCATGATATTTTTTTTTAATTTATTACTTTGTCTAAGATTCATTTAAGAAATAATATTAATTTAATGGGTTGTTTTTGAAAAATAACGGTTTTAAATAAGTAGTTCGTCCATGTTTAAAAAATAGTCTATCCTGTATTTTCTTTCCGGTGACCGGAAAATTGGGTTCAGGCCCTGTGCCAGGGGGGCAGGGGGCCATGCCTCCCCCTTTTCTGGGTTGGCCGGGGTGAAAAATAAGGAAGATGAGGTAGGTCTAGGGGGGTGGGGGAAGGTAAAAGCGAAGGTAACTTCTTTATGAACCCTGCTTCTCCCTACCTTCTTTCTTGGGGTATGTCAAAAGTGGATTCTTCCGGCCTGGCTGCTTTGAATTCAATGTAAATAGGTATTTTTAAGCCCTAATTTTGATCATTTTTTATTCTAAATCAAAAAATTTCGCCTCCGGCAGCTGGGGGGACACCCCCAGACCCCCCGGCGGACGCTTCGTGCCGCATTTATATTCCGTTTTTAATTTTCTAGAGTCTGGCCCCCTCCTTTCAAAAATCCTGGCACAGGCCCTGATTGGGTTATACTTGAAAAATGCCGAAATCTTTATACTGGGTAACGTTCTTTTTACTAAAGAACGGAATGACCTTTCTTCTTAACCACAATTTATAGTAATCATTCATTATTACAAAATTTGTTAAACCAATACTCAGCACTTTCAACAATACTAAGTAGAATTTATAACTATTTTAATCTTTATATAAATTAACTATTTTAATTTATAGTATGTAATTTCTTTATCTTAATTTCATAAAGTAAAACAGTTTTACTAATATTATTTTTAAAAATATTTGGTTTAAGCTAGTATCTTCTTAATAACATCCCCACTCCTTTCTTCCTATTATGAATGAAGCTTTAGGCGTGCTTAAAATTTAATATGTTTTATATTTAGAAGTATAAAGCTAATATTTATGAAACTAAAGTTCGTTTAAAAATAAATTAAGACTGAAAAAATATCAGATGAGCATATTTCGTTAACGGCGCACCGTTAACGAAATTCAAACGATAATCAAAATATTAATTCAAACGATAATTATAATATTAATGTGGAATCACAATTCAACTCTATCTAATAATTGAACTTTTTTATAAATTAACTGGACTGTTAACTAGAAAACTCATCTGAATTTTTTTGGGTTTAAAGCATTTTCAAACAAATTTTACACATATCATCTGTGAGTAAATATATATAGGTAAAAAAACAAAATCAAATGTTGAAATTTTTTTATTTTTGATATTTATTTGCATAATATTCGCCCAAAATAAATTACATCACAGCCACAACTTTATTTGTTTTTGTTACGGCAAAATGCGACAAAATTAATAACAAATTAAATGACTTAGTTTTGTTATGTATCGTGATTAACTCCTATCTAACTAAAATCAGTTACAGACACTATATTATTGCATATTCATTGTGGCACATATAAAAACAATGTAACTGGTTATAAACAGTCATGTTTGCGTCAGTTATACTTTGTTTAACTTATTAATTGTAGAAATTATATTTTGTATATTTTACAAGATTATGTCATGCACAAAGAAATTTCCACAGTTGATGAGAAGTGTAGGCAATATTCACCAATGGTGTTTTACAAAAACAAAATAAAAATTTTTGAAACTAATAGCTCAGGGTATAATCTGTCAGATTTTACTAAAAAGTTTTATTCACTGTTTTATGGCAAAAATCAATGATTCAATTTCAACACAATAAAAAAACGCAATTGGGACTCGGCTAAGATGGTTATCCAAAATATTTTTCTATACTACTTTGACAAAAAGTTAAAACAAAATCCCGGTACAAAAGTTTTCTTTAATTTTTTTGTCAAAATTTAGAAATTTTTCAAAATCTTTTGGAATTTTTTGAATTTTGTTTTGAAACTTTTCAATTTCTTTTGAACCTTAAAAAATTATCTGAAATCTAAAAATAACACCCTGGTGAAAATCCATTCTTCTAAACGGAAGGAATGCCCTGCGCATCAAAGGACACCGCGCGCATAAAGGGACGCCCGCATTTATGTCTAATAACGCGCCGCGCGGCATTCATTCTTTTAGCCATATTCGCACCTACATTTTGAAACCCTGTTTTGGCGCTGCTCCTCCAACAACCTATCCCACGAAGCAAAACATATATGACGTGATCACGAATTCTATATGACATTTTAAAAGCTAAAAAAATTCTAAGGTGAAATTTAAAGTTTTTTTAAAATTTCTAAGAATTTCAAAAAAATTCATGAATTTTTTTGATATTTTAAAATTTCAATTGTAACATTTTTTTTTAAAATTTTCAAAATTTTTATAAATTATTTATGATACCTCGCATTTTTTTAATTATTGATGTTAAGTTTTGCCAGTGGAACATTCCGCGCCGCACTGTTTTTGTTTTAAAACAATGCTACACAATTCATGCAGATCGATGTGCAAAACTTTCGTCTTTTACATCACGTCTTAAATCTTCCAATCTTAAATCTTAAATAAATACAATGTACTTAAATTTCATTCTTTCCATTTCATATATAATTTGTAAGTAATGGCCGGAACTGCAGAACCCCCGGAACTCTGGAACGGGAACCAGAACAGGAATTAAGATTTACCAAAAATCCGGAATAGGAACCGGAACCGAAATTCCAAATTTTATCCGGAACATTGTGAAACCGGAACCGAAACTTCCCATCACTATTTTTGCATTTTCTAACTGAGAAACACGATTGTTTCTCAGTTAAAAAATCATCATTTTCAAAAATTTAAAAGCCTATCATTATCTCCAGACAGTTTTCTTTAATTTAAGTTTCCACTTGTTGTTCAACGTGTTACTGGCAAAAAGTTACAGCTAAAATGCCAAATGGTATATAAATGAGCAAAATTTGGGAAAAAGTGCATTTAATTTCGGCACTTTTTAAAAGGACCCCTTAATCGAGTTTAAGTGCAGTGCTATGACCTCTACACATTTCAACGTTGTCTTTTAACTATTTACAATTACAATTTAACACCCGACCACTTAATTCAACCCATTTTTAACCACAGCAATATGTGTGCCGAAATTACACTATTTTATTTTATAACGATTGCTCACCACAGACGCAACGTAGAACCACGGGGACTAAAAATTCTGAAAATAGACTAAATTTTATCAGGACAGTTAAATTTTTAAACCAATTTATTGCGTAATCATGAAAAACCCATGTTCTAAAAACGAATAACAATTTTATTTTTTATAAATCACACAATTTCACATGAAAATAGCATAACATAACAAATAAAAAGCTCACGACAGTCATGAATTATCAGTCATCGACATACAAATAGCTCTCATTTGAGCTATCAAACGTTGTATTCCGTCCAGGATTACCAAAGATATAGTCCAAAATCAAAAATGCCCAATTTGGAAAAGTGCCGAAATTAAATGCACTACCCTACTGGACAACACGTTTTCACCAAAGAGGGAACCCTATGGGTTTTGGAACAAAAAATTTTGTCTATGAATTAGCTAAAGCTTATTGGTGATACATATTAGTCAATGAAGAGTCTAAAATTAAAACTTTTTTGAAAAAATCAAAATGGACATCTTTATGCTGGACAGTTTTTTTTATTTATAAAAAAATATAAAAATATGCACACGTATGCATATTGGTTGGATTGGATCCACACATCCCGTATAATTTGTTCGTCATCTTTTTTATTAATTAATTTAAATGTATTTTTTACAGTGGATTTAATTTTGAAAAATCGTTTTAAATTTTTATTTATTAATATTTCGGTTATGATAATGTATTTTTGTATAATTAAAAAAAACTTTGAAAATCGGGTAGTCGTTTTGCACGCCCAATGGGTAGAAGATTTGTAAATAATCAGCTAAATTTTTGTTAACAATATTAGCAAAAAACGCATTAAAGCGGCCATGTAAAAAGACAACGATATGCAAGAAAGGGTTAAACATATATTCCATTTGTGAATTACGTAATAAATACTTTGATTACTTTGATTACGATGCCGTTTAATTTGCATAACGTGCACAATTTATATAATGTCGTTTAATTTGCATAATTATGTATAACGCCCATGTAAAAAGTAAAGGTATGCAAAAAAGGGGTTAAAAATATATGCAATTTGTAAATCACGCAAATAAATAACTTAATTAGGTTTTTGTTTAATTTGCAATGGCATGGATGCGTGCAGCTGATTGTATGTTTAGCTTGATAAACAGTACAGTTTCCAACCCAAGAATTAAAGGGAATCAAAAGTTGCAAAGCTATGTTCGAGAAGTCTCACTTACGTGAGAGTGAAATAAACATATTAATACCATTATATGAAGACGATGTAGTATTATTTACTCGCATTTTATTCAATGTTTGCACAAAATATCGAACAGCAGTGTATATGAATACCAAAATGTCGCTTACATACCCATTAATTACTATTTTTACAAATATAAAAAAATTTGAAATACATCTTTTACCCGGAAAATGGCATCTACAAAAAAATGGGAATTTTATCTTTCTTTGAGCGAAGTTTCATAAAAATTTTTATATAACCAATATAAAAATACTCATATTTTTATAAAATTTTATTATAAATATAGTTTTATGATTTTATAATATATATTTTTTTAATTTAGGTTTTTTATTGTAGGTACAATATTAATGTAAAGTTTTTTAAACGATCACTAACGTAAACAACACAAATATTTCGAAATGTCTTTCCATATAAAATCAATCCATGTTATGTCTATGAGCAAGACACAAGATGTGGTGATATTTTCTTAAGATAAATATTAAAAACAAAAATTTTTTAATGTTTTTTAATGCAAATTAATACATAAACCTTAAAATTGTGAGTTAAAAAAACAAATACCATAAGATGTGCTATAACTAAAAAAAAATTAAGCATATAAAAATTTCATTAAAATTTTTAAAAGGGAGGGAAGTTCCCCCCTTTTTAATTTTTAGTTTTCAAGATTACTCAACATAGTATCATTCAGAAATTATTTTAAAAAAAAAAATAGACAAAAAACTGCATATACTGTATATAATGCCCCCTTTTATTTGAAGGTTTGAAAAAGTTATAAATGATTTTCAAAAATTTTCGAAAGGGTAGGGGGAAAATAGGGGTGGAATTTAGTGTTTGTCGAAAAACAAAACAAACTAAAAACGGCGCCCGGAAAAAATACATTCTGCAAAATATCTTCGGAAAGAATATCTTCTGAAAGACTTTTAAATTCACAACCAAAGAAAACTTATTTTAAGCCTAAGCGAAACTTTAAAATCAAGCTAAAACGACATAAAAAAGTTTTAAAAAAGCTTTAAAAGTTTGAATAATTTACTGCTGAAAGAAGATATTTTTTCCGGAAGATATTTTCCAGAAGGTATTTTTTCCGGACACCCTAAAAACGGCTCCACGAAATAATATCAACATAAAGATTGCTTCGACATTTGACTTTCTTACAAATAACATTCTGGTAAAAATATCATTAGGTAATTTGACAATCTGACTAATTGACCTTCGGGCTTATTTTTTCTGAACCTAAGCAAAACCTAAAAATCAAGCCAAATTGATCAAAGGTCAATTACTCCGAATGTGAAATTACCCGATGGTATTTTTACCAAAATGTCATTTGTCGAAAGTTTTTTTACCGAAAGTATTTTTACGCAGAAATAATTACTCAGAACGGGAACGCTAAAAACAATTGCAGTTGAATCGATAGACAGTGATAAAATTATTATTATGCCTGATATAAATCAGTACAGAATGAACGCCGAATTTAATTTACGACAACCTGGTATTCTATCACCCAATAGTTGTATTCCAACAACTTCATCGGAAAATCAAAATTCACGAATTCTGGCTGATCATTTGGAAATTGCTAGCAAAGTGGTAGACATTTGCCATCGAAATGACCGAATAACGTCCGAAATGATTGATAAGCTGCGTTTGACGCAGCGTACAGGTTATTTTAATTTTGATTCTGTGCAATGTAATGCAATGTGGAAGACAATCACCAATAGAATAACAGTACAAACAAGTACTAAAAGCGCGTCTCAATCTCAAGTTCCACCGGACAAATATTACTAAAAGAGTGTTTGTTTGTAGGTCAATTTTGACTTTACAATCTCAATTTTGGTAATTAAAAAGTGAATAAAATAACAAAATACATGGTGTTCTTTATAGCCACACACATATGAAAATGGGGGGAGGGAGGGGTTCACGTCCACCCCTCTTTTAATGATAGTCTCGAAATTTCGGAGCCCTCCTTTAAAAAAAAACCCAGAGGCCCCCTTCCCCCAATTTTTTAACATATTTTACCCCTGAACATCCTTTAGAAATTAAAATCTGACCCCTTACCCTTCAAAAAAAATTTAAGCACTTTTTTGATGACGTGCAAAATCCCCATAATAAAAGTAGTGTAGGTACAAGTTCCATACGTGTACCAAAATTCGATTTGACCGATTTAAAAGTAATTACAAATTTTAAAACTGCATAAATTAAACACGTACTACGTAGACCTCATTTTTGTGGTTATTTTTTGGATTTGAGCTTCTGAAAAAAAGTTATGAGCCGATTTGTACCCAAAAATTGCCCTTTTTTTGGCATGTACAATTTATGTTATTAAGAAATTTTTTTATTAAGCCTTTAATCAAATTAATACTATTTTTTTGTATTACCACGTGTCTGGCAGTTACAAATATACTTTTATTTTTTTCATCGTAACTTCCAATTTTTTATAGTAACCGTTCAAATACCTACCAAATTTTAGTTGTGAAAAAATTAAAATTTTTGAAAAACAACTTATTTTAAAAAAATCAATTATATTACAATTTTGTTTGATTTTTAAGTTTTGCTTAGGCTTAGGAACAATAAATCGGTGAAACACTAAGTTTAAATTAGCGTTTAAAGTAAAACAAATTTTCTTGTCCATGTTTTTGGTGGTCTATGTGACTTTCGAATTTTCAATTTTTTTGAAATTTTTTGTGTTCTTCAAACTACTAGTATTGTTAAAATATAGTTTTTAATTTAGTTTTTTAGTTTACAAATTTTTAGAGCTTTAGAACTGCCTCCAATATATATTATGAATTTTTCAGATATACCAACCAGCAGTGGACTTAGTGATTCTGATTATGTTGACTTAAAAGCTTTAAACCTGGGTGATATGCTGGAATACCGCCCCGGTGTAAGACAGCCAATTCCCCAAGAACTGCTGGATGAATTAAACCGTAAGTTGTTTGCAGATAAACACACAATAGACCTTTATAGCAGTTGATCTAATACTAAAAAGTCGTCCAAACTAAGGTTTATTTGAATTTGTAGAGAACCTAGAAATTGACTGAAAACTCTGCACGAACTATTGTTTTAACTAGAAATTTCAATCTGCCAGGAATAGACTGGTCTTCAGTTAAAATTTCAAATTGACAAATTGAAAATAATTGGTTTGAGAAACGACAGGGAAATTTTATACGAAGATACGACTACCAAGTTCAAACTTTAAGACTTCATAAAAATTAGATAGAATATACATTTGGTCAAAAGACTGGCAATCGCGATTGTCAGATCATAAATATCGTCGTTACTACGGCAAAATAAGCCACAATTCGTACAAAATATATGCGACTGTGACTCATTTTAAATTTACAGAATATTATTAACTACAGAATGAGTCACAGTCGGGTGTTTTTTTATAATGACAGTAGCTCATTTTGCTGTAGTAACGACGATATGATGTTCCGCATAATAATCGACATCATAGTAAGGGGATGATTTGTAAATATGAGCTTGGTAAAAATGTACTTGCAACTACATAATTGGTTCGTGACTTGGGCAGACCTGTGCACTGCCCCCCAGGGTTAAAACGGGGGGGGGCAATTCCAAAATGGGGGGGGCACAGGGGGCAACTTTTTTGAAACGAGGAGGGCGATGAACGGGGGGCCGAGCGGGGGAAAGAAAAAAAAAGAAGAAAAAAAAGAAAAAAAAAGAAAGGAAAAAAGGGACAAAAAAGCGGAAATAAGGTAAAAATAGGTCTAAAATGGCTTCAAATACATTGTAATAGGCTAAAAACTGCAAAAAATTCGCGATGATGGCGTCATCATAGGTCAAAAATGGCGTCATATTTTTAGGGTACTTTTTCATTTTTTTTGGGGGGGGGGGGGCAAATCCTCCAATAAAACGGGGGGTGGACATGAACCCTCCCCTCCCCCATTTATATGTGTGTGTGGCTATAAAGAACAGCAATGTATTTTGTTATTTTATTCACTTTTTAATTACCAAAATTGAGATTGTAAAGTCAAAATTGACCTACAAACAAACACTCTTTTAGTAATATTTGTCCGGTGGAACTTGAGATTGAGACGCGCTTTTAGTACTTGTTTGTACTGTTATTCTATTGGTGATTGTCTTCCACATTGCATTACATTGCACAGAATCAAAATTAAAATAACCTGTACGCTGCGTCAAACGCAGCTTATCAATCATTTCGGACGTTATTCGGTCATTTCGATGGCAAATGTCTACCACTTTGCTAGCAATTTCCAAATGATCAGCCAGAATTCGTGAATTTTGATTTTCCGATGAAGTTGTTGGAATACAACTATTGGGTGATAGAATACCAGGTTGTCGTAAATTAAATTCGGCGTTCATTCTGTACTGATTTATATCAGGCATAATAATAATTTTATCACTGTCTATCGATTCAACTGCAATTGTTTTCACGTTACCTTTAGCGAT
>JASAMX010026417.1:0-10216 GCA_030248175.1 Microlaimidae sp. YZB2_3
TAATCTATATATATGTATTCCACTGTTTAAACTGGTATTTTTTCTTGTGTTCCTTTGGCCAATCATATTAAAATAATTTCAAGTTCCGGAGCTTTGTCTTTATTTACCTTATTTTAATGTACTGCATTTTAAGAAAATCCATTTTTTCGACCCTTAAAAAAATTTCAGCTATTTATTTGAAGTTAATTTTTTCAATTTTTTTAAAAGGTTAGTTTTTGTAAAACAATATATTGCTTTATCGTTTAGTTATTAAGTAATTTAGCATAAAAAATGACTTTCTTTTGTTTCTAAGTTTTTCTAGTTCCGGGAAACGTTTGCCTCACCTAATACTTAAAACTTTTTTTATAAACTGGATATTTCGTGTATTACAATTTCATTATATTGTTTCCTTTTTTTTAGCAAGAAAACTAACTCTTAGCAACAGTTTTTTCTTATGAACAATTAATTTGCTATAAATAGCCCCGTGTTCATTGTTTAAGGCTGTAAATCTAAAAAGAAAGTTTGTTTCAATTAAAAAGTAAACAAAAAATACTTTAGAAACGTTAACAATATTAATTTTTCCTTATAATTTTGTTCCATTTTTAATCTACTTCTGTTTTGTGCGGATTTTTTTTAGGAACAAGCAGTCTGTGTCAATCCTACGACTGACAAATATTTTTTTCCTTTTTTCTGATTCATTTGCTTTATAATAATATAGTTAGGATGTACTAATTAAATTAAAATTAATAATTTATTTGTTTTTTATTGTTTTTTTTTACTTATTTTTAAATTTTTACCACCAGCTCGTCCGGTAAATCTGTTTTCAGATTATTTATAGTCAAAAAATTATTATTTATCATGTAGTTGTTCAATTTTAAAGTATTGTTTTTTTTGTTTATAAAATTGGTCGTTTTAATTTTAAATTTAACACTAAATTTAAAATATCCTCATTTTAAAGCCAAGCTTGTTTTCAGCTATTTTGCCAGGAAAAAGTTTATTAGGAAGTTCTGCCTGTAAATTTAAATATAGCATGATATCGTTTCGCTCTATCGACTAAAGTTAAAATCCTTCAGGCTGGAGTTAAGGGGGTAACCGCTCACCGTCACGAAAAAATAAAGAATGGACGCGCGAGAATAAAAATAATAAAAATTGTCAAGGGTGATGTAACCATTTATTATTAAGTTGCGTCAGGTGTTTCTCTCCACGTGATATTTTCTCGAGTGGTTATTTTACCACCTACCTATTTTCACCTTGATAGAATTCAACTTTAATATCAAGTATCAATCTCAGTAAACGGCCAAACTTTTTCTAAGTTGGAAAATTTGAAGATTCTTTTAATGAAAATGGGCTGTTCACCGTAAAGATGTCTCGGTTTGTTTTTTGAAAAAAAATGAAACCCCTCTAGGAAATTTCACGAACTGTAAACATTGCACTAATACCTCATTTAGCCCAATCCATTTTGTGATTACAAAGTAGAATCCCCCACTCTTTAGTAAAAATGCGTTGTCCAGTATAAAGCCCAGTCTTTGTTGATTTTTCCGAACACGATGGTCAAAACCTTCCCATTTAAATAGAAGTTGTTCAGTGTTAAATAAATATCTTTACAGAGCTATAACGTTAGCACTAGGGAAAAAATGGGGATCTCTCATTCATTGGAGATCAATTTTTTCCAAAGCACTAATTGGCTATAACAGCTCCTTCCACAACCATTCCCACAGAGAAAAACATATATGACGTGATCACAAATATTATATGACATTTTGAGGGTCCATAAAATCTTGACGTGAATATTATAATATTCTGGCTCTTCACTTACACTGACTGACAACTCTTGACAAGAAGTTTTTTAGTCAATTTGGAGATAAAAATTTTTTAACCTCCAAATACAATGGGGTTCCGTTTGGTAAAAATTCATTTTTCAGCACAAAGATGTCCAATTTTTTTAAATTCAACCCTCTATGACATTGCCCGGATAAGCTTTGCAAAGACACCTCATTTAACCAATTTTTTGTAGTTTGAGAGTAGAATTCTTATTTTCTTTAGTAAAAAACGTCCAGCAAAAATTGGCTATTCTAATATTTTTAATAATTATGATGTTTTGGATCTCCATTGAATAATATCTTCTGCTATTTAGTTTAAGCTAATTCCAAAGCAATTTTTTTAATTTCCAAATCCAGACGGTGCTCATCTGGTGAAAATGTGTTGTCCAGCAAAAAGATATCCACGTTAGTGGCCATGTAAGTGTTTTAAATTTAATTCCTTTTAATCCCGACGACATTCCACAAACTAATAGCTTTCCAGTGAGCATTTAGCATAATACTTTTTTGTTTGGGGAAGAGAGGCTGTCTGTAGGGAAAAAAACACTCCCCAGCAAAAAATATCCGTGTTGATCTTTTTGAAAAAGTATATATTCTGGCTATTTATTCACTAATAAGTCCTACCAGTAAATCTTAGCCAATTCAGAGAAATTTTTGTTGAATTCCAAAATTCATAAGGACCCCTCCTTTTACCTTCTTTGACGAAAAATGCCTTGTCCACTATAAACATATACATGTAAAAATTTTTGAAATTTCAATCCCTTTACGACACTTCCAAAGCTACAAGCTTTCTAATGATACTTGATTTAAGTAAATTCGTTCAGTGGTTGGAGATAAGTTACAGAACACATACACATGCATGCAAGCACGTAAGTACGCACGTAAGTACGCACGCACGCAGGAACGCACGTACGTACGCACGCACGCACGCACGCACGCACGCACGCACGCACGCACGCACGCACGCACGCACGCACGCACGCACGCACGCACGCACGCACGCACGCACGCACGCACGCACGCACGCACGCACGCACGCACGCACGCACGCACGCACGCACGCACGCACGCACGCACGCACGCACGCACGCACGCACGCACGCACGCACGCACGCACGCACGCACGCACGCACGCACGCACGCACGTACGTACGCACGCACGCACGCACGCCGCACGCACACAGATGGAGATTACGTCTATGTGTATATAGTTTGAATGATACAAAAAATCCAATGAAGCCAATTTTGAAAACACGAAAAAAAATGTATTTCTTAAAATGCCAGTTCCTTTACTATTTATCAAATTTATTTTGTTCGTGATTTTTTATTTCCCTCATTAACTCATTTTTGAGCTAGGTACCAAAACTAGAACGATTTTTTATAAGAGTTGGTATCGAATAAAAGTGCGACTGAAGTCAAAAATTTCCCGCCAATTCACACACTATTTTAATTTTTTTACATTTACACATTAAATTTTTTTATTTATTTCGTATACAGCAGGATACGCTACTTCGATATCTTTTATTACATATTTTTGATATCACTTGACACTCACTTACTTATCCTACCAAAATAAATACAGAACATACCATCAAACAGTATATATTAGCAGTATTTACTGTTTGATGGAATTCAGTTTAGCTTGTTTTTGCCCTTAAATACGCAAGGCGAATACTCTGACACTGTTTCACTTCTTCAAAACTTGAAAGTTGGGGAAGTTTTTATTTTTTAGGTGTTGATAATAATAAGAATTAAAATTAAATAATAACTATGGCTGATTTGGAAGCAGTGCTAGCGGATGTTAGCTATTTGATGGCGGTAGAGTCCAGCAAAAATCAGCCCGCGGCAAAAACTTCGAAGAAAATAATACTTCCGGATCCAAGGTAGAAGCATTTTTTATGAATAAAACGAAATGAGTAAAAAACCAGGAAAAATATGAGGTGCGTGTTTTTTGATCTTGATTTTTTCTTTTATCATTACAACACGTTTAGGCGCTATATAAATGTGTGAAATTTTTTAGTTACCCATTTTTTTTCACAGTCCAATTACTATCGAAAATACTCAGTTTACACCGTTTTTTTGATTTTTGATTGATTTTAATTGCAAGTTTGGTTTTTTAAACCTGTTTGCAACAATCATGAGTTTTTATGCTATAAACAAATTCTATAATATTTTATCGCAGTTTTATATAAGGATCCAAGGATTGGTAAAAAATGTCTCACAAAAAAATTAAAAAAAATAAAAAAAAAATTGAAAAATTGTTTTAAGTTTAATACTTTTATAAAAAGACCAATGATTTCAGAGAGTATTTTTTTTAGTTTTGTCAAAATTGGATTTAAGAGAGTTTAAAAGATTTTATGATTACACAAACGTCAATACAATTATAAAAAAGCTAATTTCTAAAATTATTGTTAAAAATCAAAATTAAAAAAAAAGTTTCTACTTAAATAATGTGTTTTTTTAAATTATAAAAAATGATAAACTCTGCTTTTATATTTAGTGTGCGAAGCATAATGTATAAATATCTTGAAAAAACGGACGAAATCGGTTTTGATAAAATTTTTAATCAACGACTTGGTAATAATGTTTTTATTATTTGTTGCACATTTTATTTGATTAGTAGTTTATTTTGAAAGGATTTTAAATTCCGTTAATACTTTTTCTCTATATGTTTTTTTACCATTTTGTGCACTTGCATTGTGCATAACCTTATATTTGTTGTGTAATAAATTTACTTAGATTTTATTTAAGAAATGGAAATTAAAATTGCTGATTTTTCTAGAAAACTTTTTCTTAAAAAACAGCAAATTGAAAATTATTAGCTTAATAAAAATTTTGTTAAAGTATCGAGCAATTAGGCAATAACATATAAATACAGCGTTAATGCGTAAAAAGCATGATTTGCACAAAAAACTAGCTGTTTTTTCTCGAATTTTGAGATAAACACCAAAAAGTTAAAAATACCTCAACTTTTTGGTAGTTTTTATAATTTCGTCGAGAAGTTTCCGGGTATAGCTAAAAAAATTTTCTTTTATCATATCTATAAAATTTTTCTAAATTGTTTAATTTAGTAAAAAAACAACAAAAATATTTTTAGGGTTTCTTTTGTTCAAAGATTATTGTGAAAATCACAGCGAAATACATTGTCCTCAAATCAAGTTTTACGAAGCTGTAAGTGAGTTTTACTAATTTAAGGATTGTTCTATAATTGTTAGATTTGCTATAACGGTTTTTAAATATTTTTATTTCATACCTAAACATAATTTATGAACGGTTTTACATAATAAGATAATGCAAATTTTAGATTTTTTTATTTCCAAAACTTTTTCCACATTAATAAAATTTAAGATATTACCTTATAGTCGCATAAAAGATTTTCGTTGCAAAAATATTTGTAATAACTTTACATTTCAGTAAAATTGCATTTCAGGGTGCATGAATTAATTGTCAAAATCAAAAATTTTATCAAAAAAGCTTAAAATTGGAAAAATTACCTTAAAAATGAAAATTTGGAGTCGAGTGTTGAAAATCACTAAAACCTATTACTAAGCCTAAGCCTGAGCCTAAGCCTAAGCCTAAAATCCAAGCCATTTTTTACTATCGGCTCTAAATTCTATGTTGGCTACTCTATGTTCCCTGCATTTGGCTCCGAAGACCTTAATAACACATTTTGTAATAATAATAAATAAATAATTCATTTGTAATAATAATAATAAAATAAATAATTAATTAAATAAAAAAATTATAAATAATTCTTAATTATTTTTATGTTTTTTTAATTGTTTGCTCAATGTTTTTGATAAAAATATACCAAAACAAAACGCAGCGATATGTTTTAGATTAAAGAATATGAAGAATTGGAAACACCTGAAGAAAGATTAGAAAAAGCGAGAGAAATCTATGACCACAGCATTATGGTCCAGATATTAGCTCATGCTCATGTAAAAATAATATTTATTTATTTACCACCCGCAATTATTTACTTAAATAATAGTAAGATGTATGTTATACATAGCAATTGGTGCACTAAATTGTAAAACTGATTTATTATTTTAAGCAAAAACATATTTTGAAAATAATAAAAACAATTTATCGTTTTACAAAAAAGCAATATTAAAACGATCAGGCTTCTGGGGCCGGTCCACTAAACGCGTGCTGACTATGTAGGTGCTAAGTAATGTTGTAAAAAGTTACTTTTAGTTTTAAATAAAGTAATAACAGTAACGGATTTTGGATTAGTTTTACTTTTACGTTTACTCGACTTTTAAAATTTCAATTACTTTTACTTTTACTCTTATTCGACTTTTAAAATTTCAAATACTTTTACTCTTACTCAGATTTTCCACTGCAAATACTTAAATTAATTTAAGCAAACTTAAGTAATTTCAATGGGTAGATTCCCTATGGGCTTGTTGTAAAGTAAAAGGAAAAGTAAATATTTTTTTAAGTAAAAGTATAAAAAAATTAATTTTGAACTGGAGCAAAACACCGGTTTCTGGAGCTCCAGACCTCCGCTATGGTTTTAACGTGTTAGCGGCTTAAACAATTATCTTTTGCCATTTACTTTACAACAAGCCCATAGGGAATCTACCCATTGAAATTACTTAAGTTTGCTTAAATTAATTTAAGTATTTGCAGTGGAAAATCTGAGTAAGAGTAAAAGTATTTGAAATTTTAAAAGTCGAATAAGAGTAAAAGTAAAAGTAATTGAAATTTTAAAAGTCGAGTAAACGTAAAAGTAAAACTAAACCAAAATCCGTTACTTTTATTACTTTAAGTAAAACTAAAAGTAACTTTTTACAACATTACTTAGCACCTACATAGTCAGCACGCGTTTAGTGGACCGGCCCCAGAAGCCTGATCGTTTTAATAATGCTTTTTTGTAAAACGATAAATTGTTTTTATTATTTTCAAAATATGTTTTTGCTTAAAATAATAAATCAGTTTTACAATTTAGTGCACCAATTGCTATGTATAACATCCATCTTATTATTATTTAAGTAAATAATTGCGGGTGGTAAATAAATAAATATTATTTTTACATGAGCATGAGCTAATATCTGGACCATAATGCTGTGGTCATAGATTTCTCTCGCTTTTTCTAATCTTTCTTCAGGTGTTTCCAATTCTTCATATTCTTTAATCTAAAACATATCGCTGCGTTTTGTTTTGGTATATTTTTATCAAAAACATTGAGCAAACAATTAAAAAAACATAAAAATAATTAAGAATTATTTATAATTTTTTTATTTAATTAATTATTTATTTTATTATTATTACAAATGAATTATTTATTTATTATTATTATTACAAAATGTGTTATTAAGGTCTTCGGAGCCAAATGCAGGGAACATAGAGTAGCCAAAATAGAATTTAGAGCCGATAGTAAAAAATAGCTTGGATTTTAGGCTTAGGCTTAGGCTCAGGCTTAGGCTTAGTAATAGGTTTTAGTGATTTTCAACACTCGACTCCAAATTTTCATTTTTAAGGTAATTTTTCCAATTTTAAGCTTTTTTGATAAAATTTTTGATTTTGACAATTAATTCATGCACCCTGAAATGCAATTTTACTGAAATGTAAAGTTATTACAAATATTTTTGCAACGAAAATCTTTTATGCGACTATAAGGTAATATCTTAAATTTTATTAATGTGGAAAAAGTTTTGGAAATAAAAAAATCTAAAATTTGCATTATCTTATTATGTAAAACCGTTCATAAAGTATGTTTAGGTATGAAATAAAAATATTTAAAAACCGTTATAGCAAATCTAACAATTTTAGAACAATCCTTAAATTAGTAAAACTCACTTACAGCTTCGTAAAACTTGATTTGAGGACAATGTATTTCGCTGTGATTTTCACAATAATCTTTGAACAAAAGAAACCCTAAAAATATTTTTTGTTGTTTTTTTACTAAATTAAACAATTTAGAAAAATTTTATAGATATGATAAAAGAAAATTTTTTTAGCTATACCCGGAAACTTCTCGACGAAATTATAAAAACTACCAAAAAGTTGAGTTATTTTTAACTTTTTTGTGTTTATATCAAAATTCGAGAAAAAACAGCTAGTTTTTTGTGCAAATCATGCTTTTTACGCATTAACGCTGTATTTATATGTTATTGCCTAATTGCTCGATACTTTAACAAAATTTTTATTAAGCTAATAATTTTCAATTTGCTGTTTTTTAAGAAAAAGTTTTCTAGAAAAATCAGCAATTTTAATTTCCATTTCTTAAATAAAATCTAAGTAAATTTATTACACAACAAATATAATGTTATGCACAATGCAAGTGCACAAAATGGTAAAAAAACATATAGAGAAAAAGTATTAACGGAATTTAAAATCCTTTCAAAATAAACTACTAACCAAATAAAATGTGCAACAAATAATAAAAACATTATTACCAAGTCGTTGATTAAAAATTTTATCAAAACCGATTTCGTCCGTTTTTTCAAGATATTTATACATTATGCTTCGCACACTAAATATAAAAGCAGAGTTTATCATTTTTTTATAATTTAAAAAAACACATTATTTAAGTAGAAACTTTTTTTTAATTTTGATTTTTAACAATAATTTTAGAAATTAGCTTTTTTATAATTGTATTGACGTTTGTGTAATCATAAAATCTTTTAAACTCTCTTAAATTCAATTTTGACAAAACTAAAAAAAATACTCTCTGAAATCATTGGTCTTTTTATAAAAATATTAAACGTAAAACAATTTTTAAATTTTTTTTATTTTTTTAAATTTTTTTGTGAGACATTTTTTACCAATCCTTTGATCCGTATATAAAACTGCCATAAAATATTATAGAATTTGTTTATAGCATAAAAACTCATGATTGTTGCAAACAGGTTTAAAAAACCAAACTTGCAATTAAAATCAATCAAAAATCAAAAAAACGGTGTAAACTGAGTACTTTCGATAGTAATTGGACTGTGATAAAAATGGGTAACTAAAAAATTTCCCACATTTAAATAGCGCCTAAACGTGTTGTAATGATAAAAGAAAAAAATCAAGATCAAAAATCACGCACCTCATATTTTTCCTGGTTTTTTACTCACTTCGTTTTATTCATAAAAAATGCGTCTACCTTGGATCCGGAAGTATTATTTTCTTCGAAGTTTTTGCCGCGGGCTGATTTTTGCTGGACTCTACCGCCATCAAATAGCTAACATCCGCTAGCACTGCTTCCAAATCAGCCATAGTTATTATTTAATTTTAATTCTTATTATTATCAACACCTAAAAAATAAAAAAACTTTCCCAACTTTTAAGTTTTAAAGAAGTGATACAGTGTCAGAGTATTCGCCTTGCGTATTTAAGGGCAAAAAAAAGCTAAACTGAATTCCATTAAGCAGTAAATACTGCTAATATTTACTGTTTGATGGTATGTTCTGTATTTATTTTGGTTGGATAAGTAAGTGAGTTTTAAGTGATATCAAAAATATATAGAAAGAAAGAAAGAAAGAAAGAAATTTATTTTTAGCAATTATCTACAAATCCACAATACGTGTAAATCAGCACACAAGAAAGTTTAGTTAGTTTAAAAAAAAATATATCACAATTAGTTATATGAGAAAAACAAACTCTATAATAAGAAAAAAGAACAAATAGAAGAAAATACATTTAAATAAATCCAATACTACAAAAAAAAAACCTAGAAACACTATCAGATACAAAATAAACACAAAAGTTGGGAGACACGTGAGAGGGAAAAAAAAACTAACATCACTTTTGTAAAATTAAGAATGTGTAATCAAGTAAGACAACGAGAACTTGCTCTGTGCAAAATAAAAGCAACACAGTTAAGCTAAAAAATGCTCAGAAGGCTCGAAGTTGTTTTATGTTTAGGCACTAAAACTGAGCATAATAATTTTAAAATTAAAACACACCTTATAGTTATTTTAGTGATTTTCTAAAAGTTTGTGACCGAATTAGCAGTGACCTGAGAGGATATCTGAAGCATTCCATTTTAAAATAGGCGCGGTTTGGAAAAGAGTATTTTCTTAGATTGTTATCATCAAATCTACATTTTAATCAAGTATGCCGTAAAATCACTAGTTTGGTTGGTGTTGAATCAAAATAAATCTTGATTGGGAAGACAGTGATTTGCCATTTATTATTTTGTATATTTTCACATAAGTCTGTTTTCATTTCTTCTATCTGAAAGCTTTTCAAGGTTTGAAAAAGTCAACCGATTTTCATAGTTAGTGTATTTTAGACCGCAGCATCTGAGAATGATCTTCTGGTATAATATTTTTTGAACTTTTTCTAATAAATTACAATCTTGTATGAGATAAGGATTCCAAATGACACTACCATATTCAAGCAATGGCCTAATATAGGATTTATATGCTCGTACCAAGTTTGTAACTGATTTAGCTGAGAAAGTTCTAAAATATAATGCCGACC
>JASAMX010026418.1:0-16034 GCA_030248175.1 Microlaimidae sp. YZB2_3
TAATGTGCGATAGGCGCAAAAATCGTTTTTTTCGTGCGCGCGACTGAAAATATACAGGCTCAAAATTCGTGCGCGGAAATTCGTGCGCGCACGAATTTCGTGCGCTAACTTTATATACGTCTTTAGCTACATATTTAATTATTCAGTCAATGAAAACATGATAATGATGCATTTGTATATCTTATGTTGCAACAGTTATCCACTAAATATTTTTACGTAAAGGCCCGTTCACACTTACGCACAATGCACAATGCACGATGCATAATGCACAATACACGATGCACAATGCATTATAGTACCTGTTCACACTTACGCACAATGCATAATGCATCAAAACGAATTCTCACCCAAAACTCTTGTTAAATACGGTTTAAAATACTTGTTTCATTTATTAAAAAACGCAACATAACAAAGAATAGTATTGCGGCAAATGCAAGTTGACAAAAAAACTATAATTAACCGATATTGGGATAAACAATAACTGAATATTAGTCAGGAAAGCTAAAAAAGCCAAAATACAGTTCCAAAATCCCTCTTTTTTATTTATTTTGCATAGAATTATGTTTTATATTTTGTTAAACGTAAAAATATGTTTTAAATTTTATGTATAATGTTTAATAAAAGTCGTTTGTCCAAGAATATTTATTATTTGATTCGTTTTTTAAGCAGAAGAGTTCTCAACATACGTACTTTGCGAAAAAGGTGCGTACAAATTTTCGAAGCGCGCTGCTACTCGCACAAAACTTGGAACGCCGTTCCAAGTCCGATAATGCATTGTGCATTGTGCGTAAGTGTGAACACCTATTTTCGGAGTTTTAATGCATTGTGCATTGTGCATCGTGCATTGTGCATAAGTGTGAACGGGCCTTAAATTACAGTAGTTACATCGTTAATAAAAAGTTAATTAATAAAGGAACGTTATTAGTTTGAGTAATAGAGCATTAATAGCTTCTTTTTTTGCACTGTGGATTTTTGCCGAGTTTCGCCTTCAGTTATTTCTATGCCTCGCAAAATCGCCCCCCGGTACCGTTTCCCAACATTCCCGGGTATGGCCATTTAAATCCGCCGGTGCTTATACCCGCACCGTTTCCGCCAGCCACGTACAAACCCGACCCGGCCGATTACCGCCCCGTCCCCCGGCCTCCTTACGTACCGCCGCAAAAGAAATCTTACGAACCCCCGGTGGAACCCCCCTTCCGACCGATAAGACTGGTTCCCCTCGGGGGTCCCACCCCGCCGGAACCCGTGGCCCCTGTAAAAAATCCGGAGATAGCGGCGCCGCCAGCCGCAGTACCCCCGACTGCACCGAAAATACTGGAGAAGAACGCGATTACCGAAATCGACTACAATAACACGCGGGATTTGCTGGAAACTCCCGGGGAACTTAGCCGATCGCTGAAGGAAAAACAAGAGTTGTCCGCCGACGAGGGAACAAAAACGGTGGAAGACAAAACCCTGGAAAAGGAAACTGTTACAACGCAAGAACCGACGACGGAGCCTCTGGAAAGATTTCTGAATCGCCTTCCGGCACTCCTGGAAGTGTTGGAGGAGGAAGATTGGGAAGACGAGAAATATTTGGAAGAATATGGCAATGAATACGATCCACTCTGCGTTGTTCCTCCCTGCGACAGCAAAATTCTGGAGTCTCCGACCAGTTTTGAGGTAGTACTGTGCTAGAAATTTAATTTAATTAATTTTAATTTAATTAAATTTAATTCAAAGTGATTAAATTAATTTACGGCACATTCAAATAATGGTAAAAATATTCGCAATTGATTGTGTTTACAAATTTTGTTTTATCTAATTTCTAAAAATGACTTCTTTAAAACTTGTCATATATTCATAAATTGTACAAACTACTAGAAAAAATATTATTTTTCTGTATTCATTTTTTATTGTGCCTTCCTTTATTAACATCATATAGAAATTTTTCTGAACTGTCACTACACGTTCGTGTTCCTTCACAGCGGATCAACCGCCTTACCAAGAGTACGAAACTGTAAAACGAAGTATAAAAAATTATAAAAATATTTTTAAACCAAGGATAAATAAGTTTTCCCCAGGTGCCGTCCATGTAAGATAATTTTTTATGATTATTTGTTACTTCATTCGCAGTTTTTGATTTTTTACGTTTTTCGCCAAACAAAACTAAACATTTAGCGCTTATTTTAAGGAAAGAATAAGAAAAGTTCTTAAATTATTACTTCTAAATTAAGCTTTGCAAACGATTTATGCAGTTTTTGTATACATTATATTTCCATATATATTATACCACATGTTTTTATCAAGTTTCAAAATACCATTTGATACAACTATCGAAAAAACCTTCATTGATTGCAAAAAATAGAAGAAATTTATTAGTCAATACGACGGGTCCACGATAATAATTGTTACTTTTAGAAGGTGACAAAAAAGAGATATACACCAGTATATGTTGCTTTGATAAGATAAATACTATTTCTTTTGATATCTTTTAAGAATAACAATTGTTAGGGTAACTGATTTAAATTCGGCCAGCCCTAATTTCGGCCACCAGCTGTTATTTTTGCCATGCACAGAATTATGAAATGATTTGCGTATGGTTTGATAGATGAAATGACGCTCTCTCCAGCCTTACACCGTTCATTTCATAATTTTGCGCATGGCAAATATAATAGCCAGTGGCCGAATTTAAGGCTGCCGAATTTAAGTCAGTTACCCTACTACATAACCGTCGCATTGATTAATAAAAGCTAAAAGTGCATCACTACTAAAGGAAACTCCGTCGACCAATAAATGTTCGCCGCCTAATTGCTTTCCACTGTTCGCCTCAAAGCAGCGCCACGTGTCTCAGGAACATATTACCGATCTGGACTTGGTTCTGCGGGATCAGCCCCTCCTCCCGCCGGGGGGCCCGGCCCACGCCGCCGCCCCCGCGGCGGCCACCAGCCCCGCCCCAGCCTCCAGCCCAGCCCCCGCGGGTCCCCCGGCCCCGGCGGACAAGCCCGGCATTAGCGCCGGACCCCCCTCCCCGGCCGGGCCACCCGGATCTACGGCCGGGCCACCGGGGTTCACAAGGGCACCCTCAACGGTCGCCAGCCTCCACGCCCTTATTATACACCGCTGGGGAAACCTGACCCAACTCTGCCACAGTGTGGGCGAGCATTTCAATCCGGACTGGAATCTACACGGAGGTCCGGAGGATTATGTGCGTTATTATTTTTTTTATTTTTCATTTAGTATTATTAGTAATTTTTTACCAGTTACTATATTCAAGGTCGGTCGTTTTATTGTCGTAATCATTTATAACCAAGATTTTAAAATTTTATTCGTAAAAATATTGGTAATTTTTAATAGTACATTAGCTTTAACATTAGTAAAAAACGATATTTTTTACACTTTTTTCTGAAAAAAAAACGCTAAACCGTTAACAAAAAAAACTGTAATTTTAATTAATTGGTACGTACATCTACTTGGTAAAATGTTCCTTTGCTTTGCTAAATAACTTGTTTCGAGTTATTTTAATGAACAAAGTAAATTAAAATCTGTACAAAAAAATGTCGACTGCAAAATTTTTTAAATGGAGCATATCTATAAAGAAGGGTATAAAGAAGAAGAAAGGTCGAGTAATACCAAAATTTTTTTATTGTATAGATCTTTAACTCAGCTATACACAAATAATTTTTTGGCAAAATATGCTGCTTAAAACTTTTTTAGTCCACATTATTTTTATACAAACTATATATTTGTATAAAAATATCGTTATTTTTAGGAAAGGCACGTCGGTGATTTGGGTAACTTTTGGTCCGATCAGCCATTTGATTTCGAAGACAATTACATTTCCTTGTTTGGTAGAAACAATATCATTGGGCGATCAATAGTTGTCCACGAGAGAGACGATGACTATGGGAAAGGTTATTCCAAGAACTCCTTGATTGATGGAGATTCTGGACCACCGGTCGCCTGTGGAATTATCGCCAAACGAGATTTTGTCTATTATTAATTTATAAATTCTTTGAAAACTTTCAAATTTATGGAAATCATATGACTGGATTTTCAAAACGATTCTGCGTTATTGTTCTGAGTTGAACGAATAGAAAATCTAATACACCGACGTTAACCGACTGTTACCAAAACAATTTTTTTCAGTATGACCTCATAAATTGTTTTAAGCTCTACTAAGAGTCTTGTTTTTTAAGTTTTATTGTTAATGTATAGTTTTTATACTAGATCATAGTATTTATGTAAATAAAAATTAAAATATAATTAACGAAAAATATAAATATAACAAACATCTCACACAGAAACAATGGCAGAATGTTGATATTTAATTTTTAAGATATCAGTTCCCAGTTCCCAGAAACGGCCCGTTCACACCTGTTTCCAGATCCCAGAAACGGGCCATTCGCTGTACTCCGAAACCTACCCGCATACGAGGCAAGTTTTATCTGCCGGCGAAAGGAGGTGAAGGGTGGTTTCTAATTGGTGAGTCGTACTAAGAAAGCGGTGCTTTTTTAAAAAGCGTTGTTATTATATCCAATTCAATTGCCTGCAATGTGGGTAGATTAACCTACCCGCATACAAGGCAGTGTTTTCCGTTGCTACTATTAGAAGTCTTTGTAAAAAGCTTTGTTTTAATATTCAAATCAATCGCCTGTTATGTGGGTAGGTTGAACTACTCCACTCACAAACATTAGGCAGACCGATAGGATTTTACTTACGGCTTGTTCATACTTCAGCTTTCTGACTTGGACTTTGATAAAAAACCTAGCGGGTTAACCTTTATTAAAAAGTTATTGATTTCGCAATCAATTAATATACACTAGGTCTTCGTTAAAAACTTTTCGTGCTAAAAATGTATGGGGCGGTGGTGCACTTAACTAAGAAGTTTCAAAAAGTCAAAAATACAGTTATGAACGTCATTGGGCTTTATTTGAATGCAACGTGTCATGAGAAATTTTTGCAGATTTTTCATTTTGTAGGAATGGATTTTGCATTGAAATTTTTGGTATAAAATAATTTAATCTGAGTGACCTCATAAAATTGTATGAAGACATAAGCGGTCCAATTACAATATTGTTTTTTATGACATTAAAGAACGAATTCGAATGTGGAATTTTTCTAAATTCCGTTTTTTTGCAAAATATACAGAAATTATAGGAACCTTGCACTGGAACTCGGTTTATACATGAAGTATGCAATAAACATAGCGGGTCACCCTAATGAATAATTATCGTATCTCCCACTTATCTTTCGTAGTATGCAGATCAAACGATCGAAAGGGCGCGAAATTTCGATCGGTTGATCTGCATTACAGGTGTTCATTGCCGGCAAATTTCATTTTAGCCGCGCCTTAGCTTTAGTACTAAAGGTTCAAAAATCGTTTAGCCTTAGCTTTAGTACTAAGCCCAAAAAAGGCTTAGTACTAAATCACCTTAGCCTTAGCTTTTGCCAAACTGACAAATATGGAAACGTTCCTAAATTTTAAAAATTATCCCTTTTTTAAGGTAATTCTTGGCATTGCATTGTTAAGTTTAGGGTAAAAACTCAACATTAACGATCTTTTTAACGTTTATTGCATTAGGTCTTAGCTTTATATTATAAACATATTATTTTTCAGTTTTAACTTTAAATGTTAACAGATGTATCAAAATGGCTAACTATCAAGAATAGTTTTTCTGAAATGAATATCTAAAGCAACAAAACATTTAACGAAGATTTTTTATTAAAAAGAACGCTTACTGCATAATAAACTTTAAAAAATACCCATATGAAATTGTAAAAATAAGATTATTTTAATATTAAGCACTTAGAAACTCGAAAAATACTTCAAAAAAGCAAAAAAATAGTATTTTCTTATGCTTAAACAAAAACAAGAAACACAAAAAAATAAAAACCCATATTCATAGCACCTTAAAACCGAAATTCGTTTTAATCACTTTAATTAGCATTATTGTTTAAAATATTCACTCATGTTTCTTTTAAAGTAAAAATATAGTATGTTCAAGTTTATATAAGCATAGTTTTTAGGCAGCTAAGAGTGAGGGAAAGGGTTGAGGTGGTTGGTTACCGGCGGTAAATTGCATCTTAAATTCTGGGAAAGATGTATGGAAAATTTTGAAATCTAAAAGAGGATCAGGGTGTGTCTTGTGGATTTCCAAAACAACATACTTTAGAGGTGTCAGATTAAAAAATTCTGGAGGAGAGCCAGATTAAAAAAAGAGTACTTTTCTGAGGAGAACTCGATTTTTGTCTAGGAGGGAGGTTCAAAATTTTGAGGTTAAAGGACCCCATCATACCTCTCCACTTCATGGATAGAAATCTCATTAAATAATCATGCTTTTGATTGGTGAACACTTTTTTTTGTTTTTTGGTCATTTTTTTGGCCAATCATTTTTGAGTGATTTTTCATTTTCCTGGCAAAAGCTAACGTTTTGCCGGGCCCATACCTTTTGCCGAGCTTTTGCCAGCTAATTTCAGTTTAGCCGCGCCTTAGCTTTAGTACTAAGCCCAAAAAACCCTTTAGTACTAAAGCACTTTAGCTTTAGCTTTAGTACTAATGACACCCGTAATCTGCATACTGCGAAAGATAAGTAGGAGATACGGTAATTATCCATTAAGGTGACTCGCTATGTTTATTGCATACTTCATGTATAAACCGAGTCCCAGTGCAAGGTGTCTATTTAAAATATTGGTAAAAAAATGACTTTCTATTTCAAATTAAAAAAATAATTGTAAATAAGGAATCTTATGTTTAATAATAAACCGTATTTGCTAAAAAAATTATAACGTTTGTTGTTGTAACGTTGTTAACACTTTGAATCATTTGAGCCATTTTAGTTTCCTTATACTCATTATGCTTTTTTATATTTCTAAAAATGGGTAAAAAACTTCTCATTAGTTTATTTTTTAATTAAAAAATTAGTTAAAAGCAAAAAATATAAAAAGTTGTTTCAAGCTTCTATTTGTAATTTAAAATGAATGTAAGAAAATGTGCATCCAGAAAAAAATTACATTGGATTTTTTTCTGAAAATTTTTAAAAATCTTATAAGGACACAAAATAAATATTATTTCCCAGATTTTCTAAAAAAATCGTAAAAATTTTATACTTTTATTTAATAATGAAATAATGCGGCTGCAGTTACTTCGTATTGGTATCAGAGCGACCGAAAATTGTTTAGAAATTAATTTATTCATTGCCGGTAGTAATGCTATCTGATGCTCCAGAAAAACAATTTTAAAATGCTATTGAAATAACATAATACATGAGGTTAAGCGAGCTTTAGATAACTAATTTAAGGGGCAAAGCTCTGGAGATATTGGTTGATAGTAGTAATCCACCAATTACCACCCTCTTCCCGATGAATTTATTTATAATTCATTAACGTATAAAGAATCAATAACGAAGATATTTAAAAAATATATAACATCTTCTTCATATGCAATTTTTTTAGAAAAAAAAGTTAAGTAAATTCTTCACATTTACGGTTTCATAGATCATTCATTTTTTGAATCTTATTTTTTACCTTCAAAATGTGTTGAAATATTTTAATTTCTAAAGGAAGTTGGAAAAACAGTTTTACTCTGGTTTTTTTTTGTATTTTTATTCTGGGCCCTGTTTCATAAAAATCTTTGTAAATTCTCATTTTACAAATCTCTGCCTATTTTTGTCGTATATCTTCTAACATTTAATTTACAAAAAAATAGGCGGAGATTTGTAAAACAAAAATTTACAAACGTCTTTATGAAATAGGCCCCTGGTTTCTTTTTTTGCATTAAAATGAAATTTATTTTAGAACGTATTGTTTTAAAAAAAACATGTTAAAATTTTGTTACGCCTTTTACGTTTTAAATTTTTACCTTAAAATGATTTTACAATATGGTGTTTGCCGTTTGTTATGCAAAAAAACAACATCTTTAAATGCAAATAAATAATATGTAGCAAGCAAACAAATAATATAACTATAGTTGCAGAAGAAAATCGTATCAAATAAACTTGTACGATTAAAAATTTTCGAATTCAAGTAAAAAAAACCTGCTTTTATAACACGGTCAGTTTTTAAGAACCAAAAACATTTGAACTGCCTGTCGTTTTTCGGTTATGTTAACAATAACAAACTATAACAGTAACAACAAATAATGTTGTTTAATATTTTATGTAAATCGGTCCATTTTTTATATTTTTTATTATTTTATTTCTTACCTCTGCTATTTAAACCGAGAAGGCTAATGACAACTATTTTTTAAAATAGAACCAAATGAGTTTTTAAATAATAATAAAAATTAGCAAGCAGAGAAAATCTACAGTGTAACTACTGCTGTTAATTAAGCAAAATCAAAGTGCGAACTTCTACTGTATGTCAAAAACCTACCACTATCCTATTCGGTTATAAAAAACAAAAAGCTCTACCAGTACATAGCAATGGAAAAAAACTTAACACTTTTAAAAAGCCCCGCCTTCTTAGTACGACTGGCCAATCGGAGAACACTCTTCACCTCCCTTCACGGGGAGATAAAACTTGCCTCGTATGCGGGTAGGTTTCGGAGTACAGCGGCCCGTTCACACCTGTTTGGGGTAAAAACTCGCGCGTGCGGGTGTTGTTTAAGTCAAATAATGCGCGTAAGATCGAACGTACAGCACGAAATATTCGTTTAAAACACAAAAAAATATTTTAAATGAATTTTAAATGTTCTAAATTGAATAATCAAAAAAAAATTGTAAAAAAAAAGTTTAGTGTAATAAAACACAAAATTTTTATTACTTTTATGAATAAATTAATATTTTACAATTGTTTTGATTATATAAATTAGTTTTTTAGACTATAAAAAACTGTTAAACGTTTAAATTTGTTAAAAAAAAATTGTTTAGCAATGATTATGGTAAAAAAAACAATGATTTTTGTATCATATTCGTTGTAAGCAACAGAACAAAACAAAATCGAAGCGTTGTGATTAAAAATCGTACGTACGAAGCGTTGTAGAATCGTAGGTGCGAATACAAAATAATCGTTATAAGCACAAATAAAAAATATTTTAGAAACAATTGTTAGGTGCTAAATTTAATTATCAAAAAATGCTAAAAATCAAGTCTAGTTTTGTAAAACGTAAAATTTTATTACTTTCATAAATAAATTGATATTTTAAAAACGTTTTGATAATATAGATTAGTTTTTTTAAACTAAAACTTATTTAAATTTGTTTAAAAATATTGTTTTAGCATTTTTTTGGTTGAAAAACAACAATTTTTGTTCCTATATTCGTACACACGCCTGAAAAAAACAGAACAAAAAAACGGAGCGTTGTAATAATTGCGCAAAAAAGTTTTTCAAAAAATTAATATTGTGCAGATGGTCTGTGTCCCTATGGTTGAATTATATCTGGCTGACGATGAAAATTAGAATGCAGACATGAGGGGACCAATTAAAATTGTGCGGTAATGACGTTTAAAAAAACAAATAAGAACGCAGATTTTTTTTTTTAATTCCACCTTTTCACAAAATAGACAAAAATTAACCAACTTTGACCCTTAAAAAGTTTGCATTTAGATTACAAATTAAGTAATTTGATAAATAATTATTAAAATACAGTTTTTAATCTTTGTTATTAATTCCCTTTAATTAAAAGTTTTGAATTTTGTTTTGTTAAATAGTCGATTCAATACTGCAAATATCGCGGTCAGCTAGATTTTATTTGCCTATAATTAACAAAATTATTAACATTATTACGTAAAAAAGTCTGTATGTGTGCACTAAGCGCGTGTGATATATGCGCAAAAACGCCTCTCCGCTCGCTTTCTCTTAATTTTTCCCAGAAGTTGAAGCGCCGCTCCAGGTCTTTCTGGGAACTGGGATCTGGGAAACAGGTGTGAACGCTTGTTTTTTCTGTTTCTGGGACCACCAACATTTTCCGTCCGGATTTTTGAAAACCCAAAAAATAGAATTCATTAAATCGCGAATAAATCTAGAACGAATGTATTTCGGTAAATGAAAATATGAAAACTAATAGACTGAAAAAAAGTTCTATATAAATTTCACAAAAAATTAGATGTATTTGATTGTTTAAAATGCCAAGAGCATCTTAACTCTACCGCATTTTAGCGAAAAACTATTAAACACCAAATTCAAATTTTACTTTAATCGTTTTTCAAAGGCGCAAAATTAAAACTTTTATCCTTGAAATGACTACTAAACAAGTTAAACAATTTTTTTATGTATTTCACAAACCGAGTGGATTTTGGTGACGCGTTTAGTACATTTTGTGCTGAATACAAAAGTTTGATCTTTGGTGTTCGGTTATTTTTGCACCAAAATACGTTAGATTTAAGATGCTCTTGTGATTTTAAACCATCACATACATCTAAATTTTTGCACAATTTATAAATAAAGTTTTTTTCGTTTTATTGGTTTTTATGTTTTAATTAAACAAAAGACATTCGTTTTCGATTTATTTGAGATTTATCGCATTTTATTTTTTAGGTTTTCGAAAATCCGGACGGAAAATATTGGTGAGTACCAGCCCTGGGAACTAGGAACAGGTGTGAACCAGTAACTAAATGGAACCAGTATGCCAATCAGACGAACTAATAAACTTGTATAGGTTTTATAATTAAAATAGATTAACACGAATTGTGTATCATAAGGGTATTTAACTTCATTTCTACGAGTAACAATGTTAAACACTGTTAAATACAAAAATAGTTTTTTTAATTAAAAATCTCCTTCGTATGTGGTTCATTTTTTAATTTCTAGATGTGCTTGGTGAAAATTTACTTGACTAACGCTGACCAAAAATTAATAGGTATAGCAGTTGTTATGCTTTTTATTTCAAAAAGAAGGTTATTTGCATGAATTATAAGTTTTGGTAAATTAACATTTCTTAATAAATATCAATCTGAGCTGTTTATAACAATAACAATTAATCTAAATATATATAAATTTTATATTATATTCATAATATAAAATTCAACATGCAGTAGTCAAGAGTCGAAAATCAGTCTGCAAATCCAGTTTATATTTATTACTGTTTGTAATAATAGTAAAAATGCGTTAAAATTAAAGTAATATGAAATAAGCCAGTACGTTGGTACAATTATAACATTAGAATTATAATTCTTGATACAAAATCTGTGAAACCCATATCGCAAAAATAATTCTTGATACAAAATCTGTGAAAATCCATATCACAAAAATAGAGTAATTTTAAAGAAATCTTGCTGTGGCCCTTGAAAACCAAGCATTATTAACTTGAGATCCAGAAACATTATTTTGAAACCTCTTAATATTAATCTTTCATTTTGTGTTTTACAATGCCTGTTTGTTGAAAAGGCAATTCAAGCACCTGCTGCTTTTAAATGTAGTAAAAAGCATAAACTAAAAGATGCTCTCAAAAGCTTAAGGTTTCGTTTAATTGTAGTTAAAGTTCAGCTTTCTTTCCAGCTAAATATATAAAAATTTTTGGCCCGAGAAGAAATAGATTTTTAATTTTGCTATTTGGCATGATCTTTTATAAACCTTGAAGTACACACAGACTACACTTACTTGGCTTCCTCAGTTTTTTCGGTAAGTAAAAAAAACATTGAACATAATAAGAAGCAAAAAACACTAAGAAATTAACAAAAAGATTTTGTGTACATTAACTGCGTACAATTGAATAAAATACAGAAAAAAACACTAATTTAATGGTGCGCAGGTATCTTAAACCCTTAAATAAAAAATTTGGTACTGTCGTATAAAATTAATAAAAATTTGAAACGCAAAAAGCGAATACGTTTATTATTACGTCCACAGATAAAATGAGAAGAGAGTCCTGAATACGCTTATGATTAAGCTGCAAACAGACAGCCCATATTCCTGTTTTCATGTTTTCAAACTCCGGAGGTTTTTTATTTACGGTTAAAAACTTCCAATTTTCCCTTCTCCTAGATTTTAAAATAGAATCTATTACGTTTTGCTAAGCTTTTCAATTAACCCTTTCTGGTTGTTTAGTTGAAAAAGTGCGTATGAAACGAGTGCGTTCCTTGATATAAGTTGTGTTAATTACCTTTGACAGTCTTCCCTTATAAATTTGGCGGTGACAACAATTTGCATTGCATATAATTATAACGACGCGATAATAATCAGAAAGTGTTGCAGTAAGCTCAGGTAACTATAAAACTAACTGTTTTTTTAAATAAAACAAAATCATGTTTGAAGAAAGAACTTAGCAAGCTGGTGATTGCTTGTTTTCCAGTAAACACTGAATTCAGGCAAAATCAGACACGACTGATTAATTTGTCTAGGAAATAAAAAATAGGGTATCGTGTCAAATCAAAGCTATTTAGCGTCACTTGTATCACCCATTTGGAATTCATAAAATTTAGAAGGTAAAAAATTTCTAAGTTTCTAAGCTAAGTTATTCGCAATAAAAGCTAACTTTTGAAATATTTAATTGTACATTTTGATGCAGAAACAATTTACCTAGATACAATAAACATTCAGTAAATTTAATTGTACTCTGGGTGACTAAAAAAAACTTTAAAACTCGTTAAAGAAATAATGTTTTTCTGTTTAAAGTAGAGCCAGTAAATTAAAAAAGTAAAAAAAACCAACAAATTTGGAGCTAAGTTCCTAACTAAACCAAACTAATTTTTTTTATCTAAATTTTTTTAATTATAGTTTAAGCCTCTTGTTTTTAAACTTCTTTGTTTTTAGACCCACTCCGAATAAACCCTAACCAAAATTTTATAAATTCGTGTCTACTTGTTCTTTTAAAAACGGCTTTTTTAAATTCGACTAAATTTAAGAGATTGTTTCGATAACAAAATGTTTGATTATAAAAAATATATTAATGTGTTGTTTAAGTTCTTTGCTACTAACTTGAATTTATATTTTTAATATCAATCTCGTAAAAACAGTGTACTTATGTATTTAAAAAGGCTTTTTATAGAATTCAAAAAATTGCAATTTGTCTAATATCGCAAGACATATTCGCACATTTTTATATTTCGATTTTGATATAACGTGAACAATTTTTCTGACAAAGAAAATAAGAAGCGGAAGGTGTAAGAAAAATTACAACATGTTAAACGAAGATAAAACATTTTGGTTCACTTAATGTGTGCTTGTTATTGCCTGTGGCTGGAATGATAATTTGTAATATTTTTTAACTATATAGTGATAAAAGTAGCTTTTTTTTACTTTCTTTATAACTGTTTTTCTGAACGAAATAAAAAGTATAAATACAACTTAATTTCTAAATTGATTTTCTAAATACATACCAAGCAAGCTATTTTTCGCAAACTTTGTTTTGAGTAATTAATGATACTGCCGCTTCTTTCCTTCAAAGTTTTTTATCAAGCGTAATTTTTTCGGGTATTTTTTGTGTTATTTAGTCAAAATAGTTTAAGCCATAAAACCGCTTGGAAATAGAACTTTAGTAAATGTGCGGCTGAGTTTAAATGTTTTCTTCCATCTTTTTAACCAAGTTTTTAAGTTTTTTTTCTATCACTAAAGGATTCTTGTGTATTTCGTGCGGCTTATAAATTTAAATTTATTTATTATTAACAACTTCTTTCTAATTAATAAAAATAAACTCTAAATCTATTGCAAAATATATCATTATCTTAATGCAATAGTTGTTTTAACGATTTGAAGAACCTGAAAATAAAAAACCTTGTTTTTTTGTGACTTTAAGCTAAACGAGGTAAAAAAGCCGGAACTTCAGTTGTAAACCAGCAACTTGGAGTCGTCTATTTAAATTTATTGAAAATAAGTTAATTTAGGGCGCAAGTTCTGATTTTTTCGAGTTCATGCTCTTATTTACTTTTTGGACATAAACCTGAAGGCTCATAAATTTTTTCCTTACTTATATGAAAGATATCTTTTCCCGCAAGATTTATGACTTATTTGTCACCGGTGCTTGTATTTTTAACCATACGGAGAACCCAGAGCATTCGCCCTGGCAGCGTGAAGTCAATAAATTGATATTTATCATTTAGTTCTAAATAATAAATTTTTAATCAAATCTGAATTTAGAAATCGTGTAATTCTAACAAGAATATATTTATTATCGTAGAATATAATTAATAAATAGTTTTTAGTTGTATATTATCTAAGATAAAATTGCCATCGAGTTACAGTATTTATGAAAATCCGTTTGGCAAAAAAATTTTATAATTCAAATTTACAAGTTGTTGATGTGTGTTTGCATTTTATAATTGTTTCCACTCCCCTATAATTTTTGGGGTGTTTTTCGGCAACACTTCTCTTGTCTTGTTTACTATTAAGTTTTAACACCTCGCAGATAATTTCATATTTTCATTTTGAAGGTTCATCTTCTTTATTTTTGGGTCTAAGTTTTAAAGTTATCTCGGTTTCAAGTTCCTCGTAATTTTTTTAAAATCGTCACTAAACTAAACAAATCCTAGTGCTGCGGTACACTTTATCAGTACTAGAGCTATTTTAATGACATTAACATTTTTTTCAGCCTACTTTCTATTTCAAATCCTATTTTATTGGCTTTTTACTAGTATTGGAGTATTTGTGATTGACAGACAAATATATAATCACATAAAGCTTTGGCTTTTTACTGGTATTGGAGTATTTGTGATTGACAGACAAATATATACTCACATAAAGCTTATAAACCGCCAAAACATACTTCAGAAAATTTCACTAAAATAACTTATCTTAAATATTTTTAAAATTTAGGGCTTTTTCATAAAATATTTGATACCTTTAACGTAAATAGGTCCTTTACCAACAAAAAATAGCAAAAAATATAAATGACAAAAATATCAGAAATTTACGTGTCGAAAGGGATATAATATCATACTTCTGGGATCAATTACTGATATTTCTGGTTTTGGTGGTGTAAAAACTGGTTTTTTTTTCTTTAAAAACGGTCATAAAAAAACGAAATTCGTCAAACGTTTTTGACACTATCCTAAAAACAATTTTCTTATTATTGAATTGTATATTTTAATATTTAATAAAAGAAATTTGATTTATTCTTTAGAAAAGCTAAAATGCTTATAAATTTTTTGGTTAATTTATAAAAAATATGTATATTCCTATTTAAAATGTTGAAAACTAATTTCATTATATAAAATTGCAATAAATCTTGAACATTCCCTTCTTTCGTAAAAGTATTTATTTTTATTGGTTATTCTTCATATAAAAATATCAAAAGTGGAAGCTTAGCTACTCATTTTGAAATGCGTATTCGGGTGGCTCTGAATAAACGTCAATATTAAAAAACTCCCAAATGCAGACACATTAGCTTAAATCATTTTACCTCTTTTTAATAAATTAAAAAAAACCCAGTTTTGTAAATTTGCTGAGAAAATTGATAGAATTGATAGAATTACAAGGTTTTCAGCTACGGCCAAGCGAGCTAAGCTTATATTTTTTTGTTGGAAGTTTAACGAAAAATTTATTTGCGAAACTGGAAACGAAAATCATTTCAACAACAAATTGCTTTGTGTCTGCGCGAAAATTCTTAAACATTTTCCAGCAAAATAGTACAATAAGCGTATACTCTAATAAAGGTGTGTTATTGTGTCTTCCAACAGCAATTATCAAAACAAAGCACACTGTTTTTTTTGTATAAAAAGGACAATAGTTTTCAATTTAGTTTATATGAAAATTATTTTGCAGGTTAAGACTGGCTATCTTACGGATCAATGATTTGATATACCTTAAATGAGTAATTTTAAACTAGTTTAAGCCTGAAATATATTTTAAGTTACTCTATTTGCATTTTTAGGATTGTTTTTATTGTTTTAAATAAGTTTTTAAAAAAATATTGACTAAATGTTCTATAGCATCACTTTTTAATATACATAAAATTAATATAAAAGAGGGCAGAGCCTTGGAAGTCAAAAAAATTGGAGCTTCGCTCTGGAGCTCCGGGGCACCTTTGTAGTTTGTTTTAAATTTATTGAGAGGTTTTATTTCTATTTTTGCTTTAATTTTATTTAATAAAAAGTTTATAAAAACTTACTACAATCAATAATATATTTATTAAGTTAACTGTGGTACTCGCCTCAACTTTAAAAATATAGACGTATTCCATA